>JAMKCH010041657.1:0-13111 GCA_023653785.1 Ophioderma brevispina
GTAGCGCATTGAATGAAATTGGCTACACGCTCCTATTCGTTGGGACAACACCCGTGCGAAGATCCAGCTGCGCCCCCAGAAAAACTGGGAAGCTGGCTCGGCTCGAAGTTGGATTTTCGATAGGTTCACTATGCACCCAACTTCGTGATCTCCTGCACCACCCACTTGTGTGGGCGATAGCGAGATCCCTCGTTCGGGCTGTAGATCAACCAAATCTTCTAGATAGATATAAAGAGTTGATCCCCCCCCTGCCGTCTGAAACCGAGCCCAACGGCCGTGACCACAACGAGAGACAAACCGGAACTGGTACGCCTCTTGTTCTTTTGGGGTTCTCCCGTTCTAATCGGGATGTGGATGTAGGCATCCTGAGATCCAAGATGTTGCCCACAATGGTTTGATTGGGCAACGGGAGCATGGGCCAACGCTCCATCCCTAAATTTTTTTCGGTTTGAATTAAGACGTTGATGCGGCTTCAAATGAGTATCGGCCCGCCAATCCTCCCGTCTTTTTGGGGGAGCTAGAAAAGAAGCTCGAACCAAAAGCCCCTCGAGAAATCGAGGGGGATCGGGACGATTGCCGGCTTGCGTCGAAAGTCCGCTATCTCTTGAAGCAGGGCCTGACGCTTCTCTGGATGTACGGGGAGCCGCGTGACACTCCTTCCTGACAGAATGCCGGGGTGGAGGAGCCGTGAAACTCCAGACGGTACCGTCGGAGACTACACTCCTCACCCGGCGATCGCCGACGATTTCTCGCCTCGATGCTGGTATTTGGATTATCGGTTTGTCCCGCCAACCGGTGTGTACCCCCGGCGGAAGTCCGTGGGCAAAGGCCCTGGAACAAGCGGCCGCCACCCCTTCAACGCCAGACTCCTTGCGAGAGCGCTTGGAAGCCCTTGCTCTTCCTTTTCCTTCCCCTTGCCCACTCTTCCTCTTGGCCCCCCCAACGTCCCGAGGACCCTTAGTGACAGGGCGGAGCGGGGCAGCCGAAGTTTTCCGGCGTGGCCAGCGGGGCTTCGCGCCCTTCCTCTTAAAGAAAGCTTCTTCTTCTTCTTCGAGGAGGCCGCCTTACCCTTCCCCTGCACCTTGGCGAGCCCAGCCTCAAGGTCTTCTCGTTCGTAATCAAGTCGCACCGGCTCACACCAAACTTGCAATTTTCAACATTCACTCCGCCCGAACAAAGAAGACCCCGACAGGGAAACCCTGTTGAGGCTGTTAGCCAGCTGCGGAGAAGAAGCCGCCAGATGATCCAGGACATTCTTACGCCGCAGCACCATGGTGCGCGACGCGAGAGCCATGGCAACATCCATGCCCGAGATGCCAAACCCGCGGCGAGAGAAACCAGAGCGAACTCGGTGAATAACGGCCCAGCCGCTGCAGTCCCAGATGGTGAGGAGGGCAGATGAAAGCGAGCATCGCCATGAGTGACCAGAAGTCGCCCATCGATGTCGGCCAGCTCACCCTCCAAGAACCACGAAGAAGGCAGAAGGCTGGACCGCTCCCCCGAAGGGAGCCGCTAGCGGGACCTTCCGTTCGAGGTGGCACGCGAAGAGTTTCTCGTAGTACTCCGAAGGAACTCGGAGGGCAGGTCCACCCTTCGCCCGCGCCTAGACCAGGCCTTATCCGGGTCGGACATGGTTAACTGGTCCACCTCTCCCGAATTATGGTCTGAGCAGCGCCATCGCCACCTGAGCAGAGGTCTCGGCCGCAGCACCAAAACGAATTGAGTCACTGTCAGCGCTAATACCGTATGCTCAGCGCATGAGAGATCGCAGGCCATAAAGACCTCCGAAAGAATTCTATACCACCTGACGAGGGCTCAACTCAGCCAAACCCATCCGCCTTGGAATCCGACGGCGAAGCAGAGCCCTGCTTCACCAGCTCTTCCATGGGGATGGATTTTGCTGCCTCCGCACCCGAACCCAACTCCTCGGACCCATCATCGCAAGAGGCGGACGACGGGATCCGAGTCCTCGGTGCATGAGGTACCCGCTACGGGAAGCAGGAACCACGGGGAGGGGGAACTGGAGGAGGACAGGGCTGCTGGCTTCGACAAATGAGCCTGCGACATGCAGCTGCTGAGCCGGCGTAAAGAAGGCTGTGTCGCGGGAACAAGCACGGGGGTACCCTGCCGCAATCCCGCGTAGACAGCCCATGGAAAAAAACCATAGGCCCGGCCACATGCCGAAAGGCCATCGCGGGGGGATACGCCTGGGGTGCCACACCCTTGAGAACCCCGGGTTGGGCGGGTACCAAAAGCCTGGTGGAGGCGGAGGCTGGACCCCGTAGCCAGGGCCCGCCCCCCGAATCCAACCATGTGCAGACTGTGCCGTACGCGGCCCAGCCTGCCCAGATTGGACCCCGGATACAGCCATGAACCCACAGGGATCATGCCGCCCCCCCCTTGTTGCCAACCCAGGTTGGCAACCCACGGGGGGGGGACCAGAAAGCGAAGGCTGAGGCACGCGGCACCCAAAGCCATCGCCCCCGGACCCCCCCAGCCCAGGTTGAGACCCACCAGTGGACGGGGGATCACTACCGCGGGCAGGGCGAAGTAACGGAATTAGGCGGCCAGCAAAGACTGGGTGACCACGCACGCGAAGCGGAGGGTAGGAAAGTAGGGTACCGTACCGATCGTCAGTCCCGGTACCAACACCCGAGGATGGGCGCGAACGCCCCCGCTGCGCCGGACCTGGAGCCCATCCCGCAGCAGATGCAGCAAGTGCCCCCGCCGCAGGGAAAGCCCCGAACCCAGACAGGGTAGGTACCACCACAGCTCCCGCAAGGGAGCCGCGGATGAACGACGCAGGAACCATGCTCAAGCCACACCAGCCCCGGGGGCCGGCGGCGAAGCACAGGCCTACAGCATCGCCAAGGTGCAGTTGCCATTGCACCGGAGGAGGCATCCCCCAAGGGAGAGCGCCAACCTCAGTCTGGCGAACCTCCAGCCCGAAGGGGAGGCTCAGCCGAGGCCCGAAGCTACCTCGGTCCCGAGAGAGACTAGCGGCTTCTAGGCAGCGCCTCCCCCGAAGGAAGCACCAGCCCCAGCCCGGTGAGCTTCAAGCCACGAAGGGCGAGGCGTAGCCAGGCCTGAAACCACTCTATCCCATAGGCCGGGACTGAGGCAGCTCCAAGGTCGCTCCGCAGCGGGGTTTTCAAGGCCAGGGAGGGCGATCCCCAGCCGAGAGCTGGCAGCCGAAGCCGCCACGGTGGTGTTGGTTGCATGCGGCCACCACAGGGGCCGAAGCCCCTGCATGCTCGGGGAGAGCACCCCACAAGCCGCCCGCCTTCTCCGGATCAGAGCGCCGCGCCGTGTTGGCCTGCCTGAGGGAATTCCACGAGAGGACTTCCCGTTCGCCTCATATCCCAGTGAATCCCCGCCAGTCCTACACGGTAAGATAGGCAAGGGGACTCCCTACATGATCGATGACGCCAGCAGGCCGGGTGGGGATCCCACTCAAAACTAATTGAGCGGCATCCCCTCACAGAGCAGTGCTTAGTCATTGAAAGCGTTTGGCACGCACGAAACACTACAAGTAACTCAAACAATACTTTCCTTCTCGAAGGACGAGATTTACAACAACAAAGACAGTCCTTCAGAAAGGAAAAAAGAGAAGAATTACAAACAAGCCCAAACAAAGAAGAGGAGAGGATGTTGAACTAAGGTAACGAACCTGGATTCAAGGATGGGACTTGGGGGTGATAACGTGACTAGCCTAGAGACGCTGGCCCAAAGGGCCGGTGGATCACGAACTATTCTAAAGAACGCTACAAAGAAAGGAATAGACCTCCCCAAAACTAATAAGGACGCAAAACTTCTATAGAAATGCGGCTCTGGACACTCAATCGATGAGCTTGTCTGGACAAAATCTGTAAGGCACACAAAAGAATGGAGTTAGTTACTATGACCTGAACATGCATTAAAGTTATACGTGAACATGAATGCCAGTCTGATAAGAAATACCTCACACGACCCCGCACACACTGGAGAGTTTTAGTCGACCCAGTCATCATTTGAAACAACTCACAACTGGAAATAAAAAAGCCAAAGTGTTACAGGGAAGGCCTCTCTCGCCAAGGAGAGCTGTATTAATGCCGTCCTCACCCCCCCCCCCCCCCCCCCTCCCGAACATTAACAACATGAGAGTGTTTTGTCCACCACCGAAACCAATCTCAAATTGACTAAAAAGTAGTTTAATAGTTTATAATGGGGAAATTTACAGGGTTCCGAATGTGCCAGACCAAATCTTGAACCTGCGGTCTCAGCGAATCTGGCCAGAATTCGCCGAAACCGCAATCCACAAATCCTAAAAACGGACTCAGGACATAGCTATCGGTAACAAAAAAACTTGTTGTCCCCCCTAGTCCTGGCCCCCCGAACATACCAGCCAAACCGTGTGAATTTCTACTCGAATCGGGAGCTAACGGATCAATCTCACCGGTCAGGTTTGAGCCCCCTCCCCCCAAAAGGGAAAGACGGCACGGCATGATGGGATCGACGGTGACGTCAGCGTTAATGACGTCACAGGGATAGCCTGAATAGAATTTTTGTATATTAGTTTTGGGGGTCATCTTGTGCCACCAAAGATGATGCAATGTGTTATTATCGACATGGGAAACCCTAAGGAGATTACAAATATGAGGGAAGGTTTTCAAAATAGGGAAGGGTTGAGTTCAGGTTGAAGAGGCTGAAAATTCTTCTCTGACGAAGATGCACACCTATTTCAATTAATTTCTACATTTCTAAGTAACAACAGAGAAGTTTTTTGTTCACAATGCATTTACAGTGTTGCATTTTTGTCCTGTGGACTGAATGGGGACTTATGCTTAACAAAAGTTTTTTAAATATGTTGACCTGTCCAACAAAATGGCCAGTTGCAAAAATCCCTTTCGAGATCTTCTGATTTGATTGCTCAAATCATAATGCACCTATCAAAAAATGCCTCGGGGCCCTGGTACCCGTGGATGGCTGGGACTTGCACATGAGGTGTGTTTTTGAATGCTAAACCCCGCCATGTCCCAGACAGCTGCTATGCAGGGCAAAAGCACCAAACTGCGTCAAACCCGATTGTGCGATTCTTTTTGATTATGCTGCTTTCAATCTTGTGTATTGTGGCTTTGTTTTCCACATTATACGTTTTGTAGAAACTGCGCTTCCGTTTGTCCCGACCAAATTCCCGGCTTTTTTTTGACATGCGGAACTCCCATGCACTGGGCGTACGCCCAGTACACCGGGCAAAAAAGTATCAACTCGCCTGGCTATCTGGTGTGCAAGTCCCGCCATCCCCGGGTACCCAGGGCATTTTTGGTAAGTGCCCTAAGCTTTGAAACCACAACACAATAGGTTCAGTGTTTCTTTGATATGGATTTGCATGACGGTGAATTTTGCTATATCCATACGTTTATGTCTGTCAATGGTTAGTGATTTGTCACGTCAATAGTTTATTCAAGTTTTTAACTGGGGTGATTGCAGTCCTTTCTCAGGTTACCTATCAATCAGAAAAATTGGGTTATAATCAAAGGCTTGCACTCTCAATCTGTTTCAAAGGTATATTTATACCAGACAGTCCGCTCTAAAAGCTATTGCCTTGTACGCCCTTTAAAAAGATTTTGGCAGCTGCTATTTGCCAGTTGAGGCATGGCCTGGGGTCCGTAAGCACATAAAAGAATACTGGTACCCTTTTTTCCGTTGATTGGAAGTCACAGCTGTTTGACCCTGCAAACGTCTCTTTTCTTTTTAGAGCAATTTTAAGCAGTGGCGCTACAATTTTGACAACTAATTAACTGGGATATAAAAGAGCTATTAATCTCGCACAAATCATAAAAATCCATTGTGGGAATCTTGCCATATAGTCCTACAAAGGTAGAATTTTAATGTTATAGTGCCCTCTATAATGACCATTTCAATAGAGGGACGTGTTAAACTAGATTTTTCGGAAAACTCATATTTGCCCCGCAATGAAATTTTGTAAAATTTACACGGGATGAAGACAGTGATTCTAATATCAAATTAGTTTGTCAAAAGTGTGTCGCCATTGATATTTTTTGGGTTTTATTTCTGACTTTTGTCATAATAAATGAGACTTTCAACAGCTGAATTGTAACCTATATTAACCATGTCCATGTGTATGTATACACATTCCAACGTCAATTCCATTGTTTGTGGATCAAGGTTGACTTGCAGAAGTGGGGGCTACCTGGAAGCCCAGATCAGGACATTACCTGTGATTGTGGAACAGCACAACAGACAATGGAATGTCTCTTGGTCTGCCCAATGTTGGAGCAACAATCAACAAACAAGGACCGTGCGGAATTCAGTGAAGCAGCCAACATTGGCTTGGATCATATTTGAGAACACTTGTTTAGATACGATATGAATCATCCACGGTTGAACAAAAAAAGTGAACGATAGACATCTGAAATTGAGATTTCATAAAAGCCAAAATAATTATCTATTAGATTTGCTCTAGCATCACACATTTTTTTAGCGTAATTTAACTTACTTAAACCAGCTACTTCCCTGCTCGTTATCAAAGACATGTGAAACAGCTCTACCCGTTAACATCATGTTGATAAGACTTACTGTATAGGAAAGAGAAGGAAAAACAAACATTTGGGGGGGGGGGAAAACTACTTAATCTTTTGTATTAAATTTTGGGAGCATGGAAGCCAGGGCGGCTAACCAGGGGTGTGGCAGGGTGTGGCCGCCTCCTAAGAGTTAGTCATAATTAAACACAAACGAGGGTTTTAAGCAATACATTGTGCAATGAAAAACTAGGGTTTTTTTTTTTTTTTTTAATCATGTAATTTTTTTTGCCCATCCTAAGATTTTACCCTGTTGCCAAGCCCCTGATTGGAATCAGTATTGTTCAAATACGACAAAATGAAGATGACTTGATTTGGGAGAAAAGTTTATTTTAAGTACTAAATGTTAATAGGGAAATAGACTTGTGTAACATTAAGGAAGTTACTTGAAATCAAGATGCCAAAATCAACCGCTTTTCCCCATCTAAATTTGAAAATTCAACCCTTAACAATTATTATGCTGCCCACTTTATTAATATTAGTAAAAGAATATTTGCTTATTATGCAAGTCTATTTTATCTATTCTTCTCAGTCAAAACAACTTCCATTGTTTACTTTTCGGTATTATGACCCAACATTTCCAAATATGAAGGTCTTCCACCTTATGGATAAGCGGCCATCGTGCCGGAATGGTAAAGTCCATTCCAAATTTCTGGAGACTTTCTAAAGCTAAAAGAACGACATGCATGTTTGATAATGTGCGAAAAGTATGGATCACACTTTGAATAGCACAATTACTTTGAGGTCGGGTATTAAATTGTCTGAATGACGGATACTACGGGAACTAACACCTTCTGTTATAGGTTATGCATGAGTTAGGTGAAAGACCTCTATATCCCTTTCAGAACGAGAGCTATCCAGGATGCTGTGGCTTACTCCAGAGGTTTGGCGTTGAGTTGTGCAATGGGGATGGGAAACAAACCAATTAATTGACAATTCCCCATATCCTAACGTCCCCTTAACTGCCTTTTTTTCCACTTTTTCCAAACTCACGGAGCGGACCCGTTTTGTTTTTTTGGGAAATTGCCCCTAGATCTAACAAGTAAAAAATACGCTACCACCTTTTTTGCGTGATCGTCAGGTATGTAGTCCTTTTTCCGAAGGATGGTTGGGATATAGGCCTATAGCCAGTTAAATTTGTTCATTGTAGACCAAACAAAAAAATCAAGTTTTTCCCAGTCATGGGGGCCAGCCAAGATAGCGTCGTTTTTGCCGTTCCCGTAGGTTTAGCACGTAATAACGAAAACTTAACAAAATCTATCTAAAGTCGAATCTGTTTATATCAATATTTTCCACTCAAAATCCGTTGGAGTTTGAAGAACTCCAGTGGCAAGTATTTATTTTGTATGAAATAATTGTAAAAACGGGATCCATTTTGAACGAGGCTTGTTTGCCCTCATGTTCAACCGGTCGCAGGTCACCGCTATTTATACAGCTTCGGACCATTTAACCAGGCCCGGATACTCATGGTGCCTGCATCCACCGTGGATTAATCGTTTTACCTGCATGTCGCGACTCCTCTCAATTTCCGGTCTTTTAAACACAATTGGATGATATTTTTGCAGCACCAAGTATGCCCACCGACTCAAGCAAGGCAATTTAGATCGTGGCGGCTCCGTACGGTAATTCCCACTCTCCACTCACTGATCTATTTTATAAACGCTCACAGTGACTTCAAATTCCGGTCACTGTTCAGGCTCGTCCAATGATTCGTTCGGGGGCAGTTTGCGCTATGACTGAAGTTGGCCGCCACCGCCTGTTCCAGTAATATTCCAAAACCCTAATGTAAAATGTACTTTTATTTTACAATTAAAAAAAATTGAAAAGGGCTTCCCAGAAATTGCTCAAATTGGCTAAAGGAACAGTCAAGACGGTTGCAAATCATACTTGATTGTCCCATTGGATCCTATTCATCAATTACCCGACTACCCCCACCCATCACTCCATAACACCATGGATTACTGACTTTGTCTCTTGTAAACCACTTGATTTCGTATGCCATTCAAACCAGGGCAGCAAAACTGTACAAAATGAACTAATTATGGTTAAAAAAAC
The DNA here is from genome assembly GCA_023653785.1 of Ophioderma brevispina. Taxonomy (NCBI): domain Eukaryota; kingdom Metazoa; phylum Echinodermata; class Ophiuroidea; order Amphilepidida; family Ophiodermatidae; genus Ophioderma; species Ophioderma brevispina. The sequence continues at coordinate 8,637 of JAMKCH010041657.1, forward strand.
CTAATTTTGCACAATTGATTGCTTAAGGGTAAGTGGTATATCAGGGATTTAAACAGTAAAAATATCGATGACATTGAGGATTAGGAAGGGCTTGTAATGGCCCAGGCCAGGGATGATAGTGATTAGTAAACAGAAACTTACAGTACAAAATTACTGCTGTTTTCTCAACTTTATTAAAACTTTGAAAGAAAAATGAATTTTCTTCCATGTGAAATATTCCCCAATTTTTAATTTCCAGAAATAGAAATGTAGAGTAAAAACTTACATCCTCTGTTGACTGCTATATATGCGTCAGAGTTTTAAAATTGATCTATGTTATAAGCTAAAGTGCCATTACATTAGACATTTCACCTTCTGTAAGCCACCAAAAACTCACCAACCAAATCAACCATTTAATAAAGGAAAAACTTTCCCACCGGTCAAACAAAGTATTATTTCATGAGCATGTCAAAACCAAAGGACTTACCTAGATAAGTTGTCAGAGTGACAGGATCCATCTCCTGCAAAACTTTTGGTCTTTTTTTTCAAATTTTGCCTTTCTGGCTTTCTTATACTCCATTCATCTGATAGGAACCCGTACCCATTTTTGCTGAGGTGAAATATTCAATGAGGCGCAGGGACTTCTGTTAATCATGTTATTGTTGAGGAATGTCAAGGCCTGAAATACACTCTAGTGCGTTTCCATACGGCATGTGTCTTAACTCGCCACCCATAGAGTTACATTGCGTGATTCTAAGAAAAATCGACATCTATCGCGCTTCAAGTTAGCATAACATCGGAGTATTCACCTACTATACAAAAGTATACAGTTTCTAAGGAAATTTCATGAGGAATTCAAGTATGCCACTAAAAATTGGGTAGGGTGTAGGTGAAGTAGAAGTAATTTATGGTTGGTGAAAAACATTGTTTATCACAGGAAAAACACAAATATAGGTTTCTTGTAAGAGCCATATCTCACCCCCATTGCCCCTACAGTCTATTTCTCTTAAGATTTGATTTCTAATCAAATGTCCTTCTAGAAAAGTCTGTATAACTGTGTTTGGTGATACCTTTAACAACATTAACATACGTGAAAGCAACACATTTAATACTTGTGTATTGAAAATTGTTGAAATTGAGCAAAAAATTCCAATTACCACTGGAAAAGTCATTGAAGTTCCATTTCTCCCTTCATGCACTCCAGGTAGGAATTAGAAAATAAAGGTTGAATTTTTGGGAAAACCGGTACCCTCTTTACGACAAATTGAAACCAAGGCGATACAATTACTTGAAGTGCAAGAACGATGGCGGAGGCCGAGTTCTTCACGCAGAAGAAAATTGGTTTTGTCGCCGGTTTCAATTCGTCGTACAAAGAGTACCCATGGTTCCCAATACATTACCTTGATTCTTAAACCAGCCCTCAAACACTTCAGGTCATCTTTAACCCAATTCACGATACTTAAGGCCTTTAAATTAAACAAGAAAGCGATGTGCACAACCCAGTAAAACAACCAATCGAACGCCCGTGAATGAAACAATCATACGCAATGGAGAAGCAACGTTGGCACAGTGTGCCGCGAAAAATGTAGCAAAAGCAGTAGAGCGAGAGAGGGCTTCAGCCTAAAAATAACGCTAATACGCAGCGCGTACTACCTGGGTGCAATTGAAAATGGAACCTGGGCATCAGCCAATGAAATTGCTTACTTTTTCACAGTGTTTAAGATATATTACTGAACTGGTTACTATTTCAATATCTTTTGAAAAACAAACTAACAACAACCACCCATAGTTAAGTTATTATACCTGGACCAATACTTGTCATGAAGTGGATGTTTCAACTAATGTCCGTAATGCAAGTGAACACATGTCTAGGTAGTCATCATGTCAAGAGTAAAGTGGGTCATCTCTGAACAAGTTTAATTCCAAAAGCAGTGCCAGTACAGTCCTTGGTATAATCAAATGCCTCTGTTTACTACTTCAACATCGGCAAGACCACTGATGCAGTATTGTTGGCATTATAAACATGCACATTATGTGGGACCTTACCTTAAGAACTGAATTAAATGTTTGTCACTTATGTAATTATTCATGTGGCCCTATGCATATTAATTCATGTAGGATGCTGGAATAGAACATAAATCCAATTTAGTCGGTGCAGAAGAAGTGAATGGCAGATAATACACACTGAAAATGTTAACTTCATAGAGTGTGTTGTACCGTTCCCCACCTCCGGTTCCCCGCCTCCACCACCCTGCCCATCATGATTGTTTAGTCACAGTGGCATCATTAAAAGGCTAGGTATCCACTTACATGGCTGAGAGTGAATTACTGTTAGCTTAAAATGAGACCAAAAGCATAGCAAATTACCTTAGGTTTGGCAGAGATATCATCAATTCATTCAAGTCGAATTTGGAAAAAAAACGTTAACAGCACACCTTTTTTGGGGTGGCGAGGTTCAAGACACATGGCCATACATGAATGATATGTGATTAGTGGAGGTGAGTGGGTATATGGACCGGAGTGTCCTCCAAAAATAATCCGGTGTGGCACGTGCATTTTTTAATTCTTTCTTTCATTTTCCCTCTCCGTACGGAATTAATAGGTCCAAAATCAGGGGGGACAAACGTATCAACGCGAATGACGATAATAAACCTGTACCGGGGGGGGGGGACTGATTGAGGCCCAAAATGGGGTCTCCGAAAACTAGGTTGTCAAAAATTTAAGAAAAATAAGCTGCGATTCTCCCTCATTCCCAGCTACTTTTTGAGGGGTTTTGAAGAAAATTTGGTAGATGGTAGAAGTGGCTTGGACATGAATAGGTAGGGGGTATCGGAATTGGTCCTAAAATGGGGGTTCACTGGAACTGAAAAAGAGCCTGAAAATGAGGAACTTATAAGTGGTACATAACCAGACTTCCTCTCAATGTGAGGAACCCCCCTCCCCAACCTGTTACATGGTTGTGCTGTCATACCCACAGTTTGAAACATTTTTTAATTTTTATGTACCAAATTTTTTACCATTAACATATTTCCATTCACACACACAAGCACATGCACCACACATAGACAAAGAGGTAATTGTGGGGGAATACCCCACAAAGTTGTTTGTTTTTGTGTATAAATCTGTACATACATGTGCCTAGTGGGGGTATTTGTAGGTAGATTCATTACACTGTGGGAGTATTTTGGTGTGAGTTTTAAACCATCACAGCATAATATTACAAAATACATGTGTATGTACCGCTTGTGGGCAACCCATGCTTAGACCTATACCTACCCCCCTCACCCACAGAGGCCAAAAAACAGCTTTGCAGAGATTCGTGTGGGAGTATTACCATGACAAAAACGCCCACAATGGAGCTGGTACCCATTTATTTACTCCCACAATGTACATCTTGTACGACCATGAAAACAACAACACACACACAAACGGCTTCACATACAAAGTGTTCATAAAATAATGAAGTGGCTTCAAAGGAAAAAAAGAATACTTTTTTAGTTGTCATCAAGAAAACTTTTAAATTAAAGATTTGGAAAACGCATGTGTGAAAAAATCATGTGATCTGCATACCTATACCTAGGGTAAAATTACTATGGGACATTGCTATACGAAAGAACTGCAGAGTGTCGGGTCACTCTAGCCAAAACAAAACATCAGGCTCTACACATAAGCACAACTGTGGTTGCAATCTAATTATTGACCTTGATGTCCAAAAAATGGTTCCCTGTTTCTTGGTAGAGACCTTATTAACAATGCATGCAAAGAGTCGCCCGACAACTACAGTGAACCAGAGTATTGACTATGATTAGTCTAACAAGAATGTGTTACCAGTGTTACAAGTGTAACACTTCTGTGCGTTTGATAGTTATGCCCTGTTGCTTGCCTGCTTAATGTATGCCAAGGGGCGTGAGTGTTTTGGGCCCTGTAGACCTTTGCGTAAACTCCTCCATATAAATGTTTGTTTTCATACTTGGAGTAGTATGGGAAATAAAAGTTTGATGAAAATATGAATCTATCACCCAGCATTCTCTTATCGACTTACTTATAAGCAAAACTGATATGTCAAGTTGTACCCCAACCAGTACTGTCTTTAAAGTCAAAGTAAAAAAATATGTTCTAAACAACTTTGTGTTTTTTTTAAAAAATCATTGATTTCATTTTTATTTAAAAAAAATGAGACATATAATATCAAAAAACATAAAAGCCCCACAAGCATTGGGAAATGCGACTTTATTGTCCTCGCTCTTGCAACTCATCAGGGAGCTTGTCGCAGCGTGTGTAGCATATACATTCTGTAACTTGAGACTGGAAAACGTATACAATATGCACGCATTTGTGAAATTTGTGGATAGTATGTATGTCGGTGATGGTACTATTATGCCTTTTGTCATCGAGACTAAACGTCTGCTACATAAATAATTTTCGGAAGAAAATCCATTGTTTTGTGTGTCAAAATATTAAAGTGAATTGGCGCAAGAATTTGATTGGAGTTGGGG
>JAMKCH010041658.1:0-12834 GCA_023653785.1 Ophioderma brevispina
GGTATATTCGTTCCTTCTAACGTTTTGTTTGTCACTGTCTCTACTGTATCTTTCAGTACAGAACTGGCAACATAACTTCTTATTCCATAGGTTTTCATTGATGTGCAGCTGCTCGTACAATTGGAATTGAATTCTTCTGTTTTTTAATTGCCGGTATTTGTCTTCCGGTGTAAGAGATCTTACTTGTTCTCTAGTCATTTTTCCATAATTTCTTGTAAGAAGACCAGTGTCTTCACCAGAGTGTTTCCTCTTTCCTGCTACCAGTTTCGGTAATTTTTTTCTTTCGGATACCTTAATTGCACTTGATTTGGCTTTGATTTTTGTAATTATTGCACTTACCCCTTACCTATTGCACTGTTTTTACATTTGTGTTTAAAGTAATTTAAGGATTTCATTTGTTGACATTAATTTACACCCCCAAGTTTGTTTTAAACCAATGATCTACAACTTCTAATTCAGATTCATCTCTTCTTCTTCAGTAATAAATTAATTTCAGGGTTCTTTGGTATTTTCCTTTGATGTATGCGCCCATTGTTTCAATTGATGGGATACATTTGCATTGTTTGATATTGCACTGTTGGCATTAGCAGTTGTAATGATATAACGTAACGCCTGAAAAACCCGCGAGTGCAGAGAGTTCTTGATCGGATCATTTAGACTCCAACAAAGCAGGTTCCTGCATCACGCTAGAGAATTGGATGAGGTTATTGCGCATGAAACTTATCGGGAATGAATTGATAGAATTGCATATTGCACTTGAACCCGCTGACTGCACAGAATGGATGCACACATAGAACTTCACAGAAAATGAATTGATAGAAGTATTGCATATTGCACCTGCACCGCTGATTGTACAGAATTGGGATAGGGTCATTTGCAAATGAAGTTAGTGGAATTTTGATTAATAGAAACTATTAAATATTGCAACTTGAGAGTGGCCTGATTGCACAGAATTGGATGGGGAAGGAAATTGCCAGATGAAGTTATTGGAGATGACAGTAATAGAATTATACATAATTGGCCTTGAACCTCTGATTGCACAGAATTGGATGAGGTCATTGACACATGAAGTTATTGGAATTGAATTCATAGAATTATTACATATTGTGCCTGGACGGCCTGCCACAGAATTGGCGGGTGAGGGAATGCACATGAAGTTATTGGAATAATAATCTAGACTTATTACATAAATTGCGCCTTGAACCTTCTTGCACAGAATTGGATGAGGTCATTGCACATGAAGTTATTGGAATTGCATATAGAATTATTACCTAAATTGCACCTGAACCTTGATTGCACAGAATTGGATGAGGTAATTGCACATGAGTTATTGGAATTGCATTAATAGAATTTTACATATTGCACATGAACCCGCTGATTGCACAGAATGGGATGAGGAAATTGCACATGAACTATTGGGAAATGAATGATAGAATTTTTACATATGCACACTTGAACCTGCTGACTAGAGAATCTGATAGGTTATTGTCCACATGAATGTTATCAGAAAGATCGAATTATTCATTTGTGCTTTTACGAATTTAAGGAAACAATTTTTCCATTCCCATCGATTTCTTTGTTCCTTTTTCCTCTTTAAATTGTTTTACACCAATTTTCAACCAAGTTTTTAAACCACAGGGCTCGTAACGGTCCCTTGAAGGTCCTTGAAAGTCCTGGAATTTTCAACATCCTTTTTCAGACCTTGAAAACCCTGGAAATTCACAAATGGGGGTCCTTGAAAGTCCTTGAAAATTGCCGTCACTGTGTGATGAATTGTTGATTAAAATGAATATCATGGCAACCAAAAAGTAGAATTTTAATCAACCCATTTGCGACATCAACGCCAATGGGATTTTTAGAATATCTTTTATTAACGCTTAACCTTATGCTACTATATTACAGGCTGTAAATTACGAACGTGTCATAAATTCACAAATCACACCCATTTTTGGTTGTTTGTCTTAAGTTGTGTTTGAGTGTTAGTTATGGTTCTCATTTAAAGTTAAACTAATTGGCACCATGCCGACTAGTACGGATGTTCGTATACCGTACGGAAAATGAAGCGAAATAAACGGATGGACGTTTTCCCTTTCCTTTTCTCCCGAAAAAAAAAAAAATATTAAAAAATGGCGGCGGTTCACTAAAAAAAAAATACCGTGTATATAAAGTAAGAAAATAGTAAAATACAGAAAAATAAATTTAAGGAAAAAGACATATATTTTCAAAACAAATAAAAAAATAGATTTGCAAGCTTTCCAATTTATAAAGTCTGTTTTAAAATATGGTTTCCCTCCCGACATAGTTTTTCTCCCCGACTTTCGGATGGTTTACCCCCATTAATATCTTGATTTAACCATTTACTGCTGTAGGCTAAATATCTTCTGAAGGTATTTAGTCTACTATTCAACTGCATGGTGCAAATGGGGAGTTCAGAACCTCTTGCAAGTTAGACACTCTTTTTGCATGCCTTTTAAAAGAAAATACTCCATATGGACGTAGTGTCCTACTACTGACAGTTCCTTGAATGGGGGCTTTCGACGGCGGAGCTCTGTCCATATTTTTTCTCTGGAAAAGCTGTATTTTAAAGAACTCTATCCTCATGATGCATTCATATGTACATAGTAGCTCAGTTTTCAGTTATGAGCCTTAAAAGTTTTAGACTTTTAAGTTTCATTTTTATGTACTACTGTAGCTAAACAATATTTTTCCTTATGGGACTGTGTTCATACTGACAGTTCCTTAAAGGGGGAACTATTAGATGGCGGAACTCAGTCATGGTTTTTTTTTCAGGAAATCAGTAATTTAAAGAGCTCACTCATGCTTCAGTTTGTATATAAATGGCTCAGTTTTCAAGCTAGTGATCCCTTTAAAAATTTTGACCCTTTTCTTTTTCCCATAATAATTCTCCATATGCACTTAGTTCCTACTACTGCCAGTTCCTAAATGGGGCTTCTACGGCGAGCTCATGTCATTTTTTTTTCTAGAAAATCTGTATTTTAAAAAAGAGCTCTATCTCATGATGCAGTTCATATGTTCATAGGTAGCTCGGTTTCAAGTTATTAGCCATTAACGTTTTAGACTTTTAGTTCATATTTAAGTACTACAAAGCTCAACATATGGACTGTGTGTCATACTGACCGTTTTAAAATGGGAAACTATCAGAATCAGATGATGGAACTCAGTCCATAATTTTTTTCAGGAATGCAGTATTTTAAAGAGCTCTCTCATGATGCATTGTATATAGAGGGCTACATTTTCAAGGCTATGATGGCTTTAAATTGTTGACCTTTCTTTTTCATCTAATCTCCCCCCAAAATTGGGAAACTTAGTTCCTACGGCCCCAGTTCCTTACATGGGGCTGTCAGACGGCGGAGCTCTGTCCTTTTTTCTCTAGAAAAGGCTGTATTTTAAGAGCTTCTATCTCCTGATCAGTTCAATCGGTTTCGTAGGTAGCTCGGTTGTTTTCACGCTATGATCCTTTAAAAAATGTTGACTCTTTCTTTTCATTATAATCCTATATGGACTTAGTTTCTTCTACAGACATTTTCTTAAAGGGGCTGTCAATGGCTGTGTTACCACATAACTATAAACACTTACAATTTGAATGAGGTACAATGGATTCAATGACGTCACCATTTTCTGTATTTTTTTGGTGAAAACGTTTCAGGACCTATTTGCAATCATTTTCGTACGGATACAGAAACTCCGTACACAACATTGTACAAAGCACGTTAGGGGTCCGTGAATGAGAGCTCATTTAGATCCTTGAAGTCCTTGAAAATCCTTGATTTTGGAAGGAGCTGGGTGGACGAACCCTGAAACAATGACTAACAACCTTTCAAGTCAATTTCAGTGCGTCCTTATTCTCATCACGTAAGAAATAATTTCAGTTTCTCTAGCTTTAATTAGTTTATTGATATGCACTGAGAAATAGTGCACTTGAATGATTAGCATTTTGCTATATATTGCAACCTGAACCTTGCCGATTACCCGAATTGGATAAGAAGAAATTTGGCACCTGAAGTTAGTGGAATTGAATTAATTGAATTATTTACATTATTGTCAACTTGGACGCACTGATTGCAACAATTGGGTTAGGGATTGCCATGAGTTCTTGGAATTGAATTATTACATATTGGCGTGCCGAGACCCGCTGACTGCACCGAATTGGATGGGAAATTGCACATTGAGTTTTGGAACTGAATAATAGAATTATACATATTTGCACTTGGACCGGCTGATTGCACAAAATTGGATGAGGTCATGCACATGAACTATAGGGGATTTTTAATTGAAGAATTATTGCCTATTGCAAACGCTTGAACCCTCTGATGTACGAACGCTGTGTTTGAAATAAAGATAAGTACGCGGATCTGAAAGTGCTAGTTTTTGAACTATGTACAAGGTGTGACCCAACAAGGGTTTGTCATGAACTACATCTTAAAGGGTAACCAGCACTCTGTTACAAGAACTATGTCCAGGACTTGATGGAAGAATTACAAGAACTTGTCACTGCAGGTTAACAAGAACGATAGTCAGTGGATTTTCTACAGAAACTGATGTACAATATAACTAATGCAAGGTTTTTACAAAACTTAAACATTACGGTTTAGCCAGAACTATACAGGATACTATACTAAAATGTTTTACAACTACATGTACTTATAATACTACAAGGTTCTACACTACAAAGGTTTAGAGAAATATGCACAAAACTTTATACAAGATACAACATTACAATTTTTTTTACACCTTATTTTGGGGGTTGGCAAGAACTAAAATATGTACAAATATTTACAGAGCACTGGCTTGTGACTTTACAAATGCAGCCAAGTGAATAAAGTTCAAGTTAAGCAATTTCAAGAAAAAAAAAAAAAAAAAAAATTCAAGGGATGCAGCAGATCGGGATCAGCGCTTTCCCTTATCAGCAAACATACATCGAGATAACCATCGCAGCCGGGACCAGCTTCCCAAATATCGCATGGGTAAATCGAGACAAGCAAGCGGTTAATTTCTTGTCCAGGGAAATTACAAGACAGCTGAATCTCACAGGGCTCGAACGCACGCCTATACGCATGGATGAGCATACACTGGAGTCGAGCGCTTACCTGATTGAGCTATCTTGTCCGCTTACTACAAGGTGTGACCCAACAAGGTTTGTCATGAACTTACACTAGAAGGGTTAACCAGAACTCTGTTACAAGAACTATGTACAGGACTTGATGGAAGGAATTACAAGAACTTGCACTGCAAGGTTTAACAAGAACTATAGTCAGCTGATTTCTACAAGAACTATGTACAAGATAGAGGAGATGCAAGGTTTTACAAGAACTTACTTTACAAGGTTTAGCCAGAACTATACAGGATACTATACTAAAATGTTTTACAACTACATGTACTTATAATACTACAAGGTTCTACACTACAAAGGTTTAGAGAAATATGCACAAAACTTTATACAAGATACAACATTAAAATTTTTTTTACACCTTATTTTGGGGGTTGGCAAGAACTAAAATATGTACAAATATTTACAGAGCACTGGCTTGTGACTTTACAAATGCAGCCAAGTGAATAAAGTTCAAGTTAAGCAATTTCAAGCAGTAGAAGCAGATGGTTTAGCTGATGAAATGCAAGCATTTTACAAGAACTATATTTTCAGAGCAACATTAAGTTATTGTATACAGAAATAAGTTAGATCATTGGAATGTCCTCCTTGCCAGCTGGAACTTGTTGTATTAGTTTAAGGTCTCTGCTCTTCCACTTGGATGTTCCACTTTTTTGCCATCTTTCCTAACCTTGAATGTGTTTAATATTTTCTTGTTTTACCCCTAGTCCATTATAATGTCAAGGTTTCCTTATTACGGTAGGTTGCTTTCAGTCTTTGCTTGAACAAAGATGTGGTCATTTTTGGAGTGAACTTTTTGAAGTTGTATTTCTCAGTGAAGCTGATGAAAATGGCTAGTAAATGCAGAACTTAAATTTTGAAGTGATTGATTTTGAAAAGAAGTGGTTTGACTAAGTCAAATGCCACTTGAACTTGCAACTCATTTAGAATGTGATAGCTCCCAACATGAGCAAAATTTTAACATTAAAAGTTTGTGATGATTCCATTCATGCTGAGAGGTTGTATGTTTAACCAGTTCATAACAACTAGGGTTGGAGTAGACACTTCATCCACATCTTTTCTCTCCTGAGACAGACAGTATCAGAGCGGTTGCCAAGAGATTTTGATAGATCATCAGAAATTGTATGGTTAGGTTAGGTAGGTTGATGTACTGGTCCACCGGTGTTTCCAACTTGTTGGTGTTGACTGTGGACCTATGGCCATAGAAGCGTCTCTTCAGAGGAGTCTTAGTTTCCCCAACATACTGGATTCCACACACTCTGCAAGAAATAAGATAAATAACATCAGAAGTACTATAGGTGATGTTGCCTCTGGTCTCGTAGTTGGTAACAGTGGCATTAAATTGTAATAACAGTGACCATTACATGAACCTGTCCTGTTACTGGTGAATTTAGTGTTTTCAAGCAATTTCAAGCTTTATGGTCTGTTATCACAGTAAACTTGCGACCCTGAAGATAATATCTCAGTTTGTTGATAGCCAGATAATTGCCAAACATTCTTGTTTTAAAACAGAATTATTTGTTTCATTTGGCTTCAATTGTCTGCTGAGATATATAATTTGATGCTCTTTAGACTCTTTGATCTAGTTGACTGAGAACCACTCCAAGACCAATCTTGGATACATCTGTTTCAACAAAAATTCCTTCTCAAAATTTGGTGCTTTGAGAATTGGTTCTGTAGCCAAATACTGTTTCAGATTTTGGAATGATTTTTCTGACTAAATATCTTTGGTGGGCTCTTTCCGAAGAAAAAAACTGTGGGTGAATTAGTGGATTGTAACCTTTTGTGAAAAAGAATCATGAGCCGCTAGTGGTGTTTGTGACCAAGAGAAGATTTCAGTAGCTTCCCACAATGCATTGCTTCTAATGGGGGTTTTGTACAGGTACTGATGTGAATCATTAGAGATGAAACATGGCTGAATTGACAGTACTGATCACAAACTTCATTTTAAGAATGTTTCATCTCTAACAATTCACATGACTACCTGTACAAAAACCTCCATTTGAAGCAATGCATTATGGGAAGCTACCGATGTCTTCTCTTTTTGTGACCTCTAAACCCACCATTCAACTCTTTCAGTTTCCAGATTGATAGCAAATGTCTCGCTGTTAGTCCTCTGGCTCTGGAGGTTTCGATCAGCTTACCGCAAGGCTCACACTCCTTCACGGTACATCTACTACTCCAGCCTACACACCATGAAGGCTATGCTGACACATGGGTACGGTGCAGAGAGCCAGATGAAGCTGGAAGATGTTCCACGTCCCAAGGTCGTGCTGCCAGATGATATTCTTGTGCGAGTGAAGGCGGTGTCCGTTAACCCATTGGATACGAAGATGAAAGGAGGATATGGCTTGAAAGTGATGAACTTCATGCGGAGAGTGTTGATTAAGGTACGTAAAATGGTTCCTTCGGGTTATACACCACTGTCCTGGCTGCCGTAAAGATAAAAAATCTTGGGTTGACTACTTTTTGCATGGCATCTGAAAAAAAAATGCTTTAAAATATCTGACAATGCACTAGTTATATTAAGAAAGTGATCAAATTTCATGATTGGCATGGTAGACTGGTATGTTTTCGCAAATTAAAGGCACTATCAGTGATTTGATAAATCAGAAAAAACGAAAAAAAAAAAATCATCAAAAATCAGATTTGTGCATGTCTGGACCAAGTATTGGTATACAAACATACCCTGCAAGTGATAAAACCAAATGCAGCCTAATAAAGAAAAAATCAGTTATTTTAGTCATTATATGTACGGACACTTACTACAACACGTAATTGAATGGGGGGTTCATATCTTTGATTATTACTGTTTTCTTTTTTCTCATTTTTTTGTTGGCAAAAATTACTTATGGGAATTCTAGAGATTTATCCTTCACTTTTAAGCTATTCCAGCAAATTTCAAATATTTTGACTTTTTCGGGTGAATCACGATAGTGTCTTTAAAGGGATTAGCAGCGATTATGCGAGAGAATAAAAAAAATGTGGAAATGTGAAAAAATGAAGTATTTGAGGAAATTTGTCATACCATCTCCCGCAAATAGACATACAGCGACGGCATCTCAAAATCTGCACTAAACAGCTGATTGCGGTTTACACCAGTACAAAATGACCAAAGATCAATAATGTTTGTGTTTGAGGTCTAACTGTATTGATCATGGTGTACAATATCACGCTGAAAATCTGTGATATACAGCGGGAAAAGGCTTTTTTGATCTCAAGTCGGAATTTTGATACGCACGTATAGAAATTACAGAATCTGATAAAAAGTACTGCCTTGTCTTTAATACACGGATTTCAAGCCAACCACTTGCAGGCTAGGTTTGCATATCCATGCCAGTAACAAAAATATAAAAAATATAAATTTTGATGATTTTTTTGTGTTTTCGAATTAGCAACGCTTCTAATCCTTAAGTAGCATTTGGACAGTAAATTTGAGGCAATTTACTCCGCACTCAACAAATCCACATCTACCAGGGGTGAAGGGTGTTAAGTATATTTGTACAATTTTCATTTTCCAGGATGCAGCATACAATGGTCAGCTTTTGCCCATAATCCTTGGTAGAGATTTCTCAGGTGTTGTGGAGGAGGAAAGTAGGGCAGAAGTAAGAAGGGTAGCACCTGGGGATGAGGTCAGTAGAAACACTCTTCAAAAGATAGCGAATGTGAACCATAAATGCTCAAGTCTTCTGCACATAGTGGGCAGACTAGGGTCACCAGGCCTACACGAACAAAGCTAAGATAGAACAATACTAGCAGAAACCTTCCAGAAGTTAATTAAGGATTGTTTTCCCCATGGCTAAAAAGTTGGCGCCAATGTCAGATTTGGCCAAATGTAACATTACTTTTAAAGGTGGATTGTTCCGATTTATGTGTATTGTGTTCTCTCTTGATATGAGGAGCCTGGCACTTGCACATAACCCCATCAAGTACATGGGAAACAAAACTTGCGGTTTTTGATGAGACCAATAATGCATGTTGCACAAGCCTATTCAATACTGTGCTATATTGAGGTTAACACTAAAACGGTTGGTTTTTGTTTATATCTTGGGAATGAAATGATTGGAGGGCTCAAATCAGGACGACATGAGAAAAAGAAGGCCTTTCATCTGATATCAAAATGCGATACTACTTCCGGGTAAATCAGGGGGGGCTCAAAGACGATCGGAATACGCCCACTTTAAATGTCCATGTTTGGCCAAATATATAAGTTGAAATTTTTATAGGGAGGGAAAACACTTGGAGTGCTCTAGGATCACCAAAAAATACATCGGTCCTCGGACCCAATTGTGTCGCCTGCCGGCGCGGTTGGTGAATGATAGGCCTCACATGACCTTTGACCCTTGATATGTGACTTGACCTTGATATGTGACTTTGATCTTCACAAGAGGGATGTATGTAAACTCCATAAACCAAACTTTTCAAATAAGGTCAATTACATTTTCAGGCTCCTATCTTACACTTGACCTGGCAGGACCTTTGACCGTGTTATGGACCTTTGACCTCGGTATGTGGACCTTTGACCTCATCAACAACATGAGGGTCCCGTGTTGCATCTATGACTCAAGTTTGGTTCCAATGCACTTCAACTTTTCAAATTTGGTTTAAATCCAATCAAGTATCACAACAACCGACATCAACAGGACATCCAACAACAACGACTACAGGGGACAAAGTGATCCCTATGTGCCTTCCTGCATTAAGGCAGGCGAAACAAAAAGGGGCGACCATGAACCAATTTTTCATCTTGATTAGAATGGCCTTTATACCAAACCCCATCTGTTAAAGTTCGCACCGGTGCGAGAGCTAAACACTGATTTGTAATCCCCATAGAGTACTGTGTAAAATTAATATTGGTCGTACCAAATCGGGGACATTTTCGCTCATAACATCCAACCAAACTTGAGCCTAAGGGGGATTTCACAGAGTATATGAGAAAATATAGTATCTGATACGTCATAATAGTTATTTCCTATAGATTAGACCACTCAATAGATTATTCTTACCTTGTGTTTGGCTTACAGAAATGTCTTAAAAGAGAGAAAACATGTGATTTTGATTTGCTTATATTTTCAATGTAAAAGATAGGCTGAATTTCGTATTTGCTCCTTACGAATTAGAAATTTAACATTTTTGTACCAAAGAAACGTTTCTCAGCTTAACTTTTTCAGTGGGGATCTATTGATGGAAAGTTTTACATCAGGGTAAAAATTTAGTACTTTCGATTTTTTAGGGACACCTGATTTGTGAAATCTCTCGTTTGCCCTTTAACCTCTTATGTTAACTCAAGCAGAATTGTTTTGTGTTGTTTTTCTAGTTTTAATCCTCAACCACAATGATAATCTTATGTACATTACTTCTTGTTGGGTGTACATGGTTGATGTCGTATTAACTGTTTATGATGAAACACTCTCAAATTTGTTTCGGATCGGTAACGAAGAGATGTTTTAATTTGGGGAGTGGATAGGAAAAAAGTTTAAATGAGGCTTACAAGAGAGAGTCAGACATAGCCCAAAGCACCAAAGGACAAAGGCTGGTCATGGGGTTCAAAGAGGACCCGGCAAGGTTCTCATCCTCCCCACCCCGGCTATGACACTGTATAACTGAAGAATTTCACTTAGGAATTTGACCGATTTTAACCATTGTATTTTCTTTCACAGGTGTGGGGGACACCTTTTTTGTACAGACGAGTGGTGCATCTTGCTGAATATTTGTAGTCAAGGAGCAGACATCTCCAAGAAACCACCCAAATCTTAACTATGTTGAAGCAGCTCGCTTGCATATGTTACCATGACAACATGGACTGCTCTTGCCAGCAAAATTGGACATCAAACGACTGCAGGAAACAAGGTGTGTTGTATTAAGTTACAGAAAGATGATAGTACTGGTTGTGTGATTGGATAATAAGAAAAACTCTTTCGGTTAGATGATTTTCCTAATGTATGAGACTTCTTATCTTAAAAACATAAATATTTTACCTGTAAATATACATGTAAAGCTGTAGAATTTGGTATTATGACCAAATTGTACACCTTTAGGTAATCTTTGTTTTGGAGATTAATTATTGGCCGAAATTTCTAACACTACGTAGTCCCAAACCCTAATCTTTAAACCTACCCTCAAAATTATCCTTACCTGTAACCCTAAACTCTGACCCAAAAATATATTATCTTCTTAAAAGAAGGATACCAACAATTTATGTATTCCATGAGGATGTCATGCATTGGTGAGTCCTTCATTCATTTTAACATGATGCTGTAGGGATTGTGGGTAGATCGACATGGCCAAGTGGCTGTCTGAAACTTTTAAAGCCACAATCAGTCTTTTTAAACATCAATGCATTAAATGATGGTTATTTTGCTATCGATGAAGCGGCGTGTTTCATGTGGCTCTTATTTTCTCTATCGTCGGGAGTTTTATTTGATGTTCTGACAAAAAGCTGCCTAGTGGGAGTCAGACACATGGGGAATCTCGGTTTGGGCTTGATGTTTTAATTTCAGTGACGGTAGTCAGTTGAGGGTAATTTTTGTATCTTATTTTGTCAAGTTTTGGACAAATCATTTGATGCTGCGCTTGTCGTCTTTCTTATGAATGCTATTGGTTTATGTGTGCACCTATTAACCGTTCTAGTGGGTTTCTTTCAGGCGAAAATGAAATTGTGATCATGTTACCACATATCTACGAGGCTTACCCGGGACTGTATGTCAACACCAGCTGCGACTTCATTTGACTTGAGTAGATTAGTGTAAACAACTTTCCCTGGATGAAGGTCGGCCCGACTATAAAGATGACACAAAAGCAGTTGTTTTTTACTTGATATCAACTTGAGTTATTTACATAACTCGGGGTTAATTTTGCAACCAAGTCTCAAAGAATATTCAACATAAGTACGTAGAGAGACCCAAATTTGCCGTACTTTAAACTGCAAAAACTATCAATCCGTACCTAGCAAATTGGTATCGTGGTATCGTCCTTTGCAGAAAGCAAGCTTTTTTCCATTATGGCATTTCGTTACACTGACATAGCATATTTTACGGTATAAGGATTGATGAAAAGTTGGGCTTTGTTCTTTTTTCATTGGGTTACGACGGCAAAGTGTAGACTTTTTTAGTTTATGTATATTGGTGTATATTTTGAGGTGTTTGAGAAAGATATTTTGTGTACGCTGAGAAACTCTTATCTGGTTGTCCATAATTTCTTGTTGTAACAATGTATGTTCGACATGAAAGGACATTGCTGCGATACTGCCTAATACCACGCCCCGTGCTGTTCCTCTAAACGATGTTCCACCCCGTTGACCGTTTTACAGGCACCTTGGAACTGGTGAAAGCCAGGTCTGGAATTATAGTGGTCCTTGAAAAGCTTAGAAGGATCCACTTTAATATATTACATTTTCTAGATATAAATATTCGATTATAATATGATAAACAAAAGAGGGTATTCACTTGCGACAGCAGTGGACATACATTCGGAATATTTTTAATAACCCTTACACTGCGACTAATAATTCTCGATTGCGAGTTGAGACTACAAACACACTTGCCTTACTTTTGGCTGTTTTAGATATTACTTTTTGTCGACAGTGCTTCCCGATAAATGAAACTGTAGGCCCTAACATTCGACTTTTACCTTTTCAATATCCCGCTTCGTTGAAAAGCGGAAAAAAATTATAATGAAATAGTGGCGGTAGGCATATCATACTAAGC
>JAMKCH010041659.1:0-13235 GCA_023653785.1 Ophioderma brevispina
CACAAGAAAATTGAAGAACTTGATGAACTTGAATAATCGCGTTTCAACATCCAAAACTGCATTAATTGTGAAGCAAACTTGGACTGACAGTGGCGCATTGACATGTGTTTATGCATCAATCGTCTTATTTTTCTTTCAAAACTACTGAACCGAATCCGAGTGATGTTTACATTATAATGTTAAACAAGTAAATGTGGTTTAAGATTTTCTTTTTAAATTCCTCAAATGTGATACTAACTTTTGGAAGTTATGGTCGCCTATTGTTAGGGTGTAATTCTTTCTGATACACCCTGATATCGACCACTTTCTGCTAGAACTTGATGCAACCCACTTCAATGCAAGTTAAAACGAAAACTTTGTTGCAGTACTACACTGCAGTATATCAAGGCAACGCAATGCACTGCACTACTTGTCATGGAAGTATGACGGACCTTTACTGCAATGTGTCCCATCACTTCCGCTGCACTCTAATCGAATCGCTTTACGGCAGGTTCAACCCGGTCCTGCAGGTCAATAATTTAACTTATTGTTGAATTACTGCATTGCTTTGGCAGCACAATGCGAGGGACTACAGTAACGATTTTGGTAGCTGCATTGCAAAACTGCACTACAATTCATGAAGTCTAAACGGACCTTTATTCGTGCCCATTATTCTTAACATGGGAGGAGGGGTCCTTGAAAATTTATTAAATGAAATGGTTGTCCTGACATAATCCGTTACTAGTACATGTGCGCGCAAAACGCGCTAAAATTGCCATTTAAACATAAATCGTACATGGAATGGTAGTAGAAAACGGTGCTCGCAAAGCGTGTCGTTTACCATTTTTAAACTATTAGGTAAAATATGAGATTTATTTGGTCAACGGGCGTTGAAATGGGGGGGGGGGCTGATCATTTTGACTACCCCTCTCATCAAAATAATTAGACCCCGGATCAATGCCCATTCTGCTTTTCTGCAATGATCCTTTTCTGCCCATTCCTTCTATTGTGCTTTTTCTGCCCATTCTGTCCCTTCTGCTCCTCTGATCAATCTGCTCATTCTTGGCCCATTCTGCTATTTTGCTCATTCTGCCCATGCTGTTCTTTCTGCCCATCTGCGTTTCTACTAACCGAACGAGCAAGATTCAACCAATTGCACGTGGTAGTTTTGACCACCACGCATCTCCAAGAGCGGTCCCCTCTCACTACCTCAAAGGGTAGCTATTATTTTTTTATCTTTCATTGGACTTAAATTGTTTTTTCCTTCTAACCTGAAAAAATAAAATGAAAATTGTTTATTTTAAAATAGGCAGTAGCGGGTTCGAACCCGAGAGCCACTGTATCATGATGTCAGCTCCCTAACCACAAGACATCGGGGGGGGGGTTCAAAGTGTTCCGTTTTGGGGACTTGTATCGTCTTCCAAGCCATAAAGGCCATAGCGTATATGCTGCACGCGTTGCGAGAAAGTAGCAACGCGTTGAGACATTTCGGCAACGCGGTTTGCGACGTCGCCAATCAAATATGACCACAACGCGTTTGCTAGATACTTTGCAACGCGTTGCAAACCTTCACAAACGCGTTTGCAAGATTCAAAAAGGGTGCAAGGTCCACAAGCCATAGGGTCATAAAAACGATATTGACGTACGCGTTATGAGAAAGTCACAACGCGTTGCGACATTTCGTCAACGCGTTGCGACATATTTCTTTCTGCTGTGTGTCGCAACCGCGTTGCGGAATTTCGGCAACGCGTTGCGGGTGTCGTCCAAGTCAAAATCATGAATTTCTGAGTAGGTGACGTATTTCAAAAATTATAAACCACGAACGCGTTGGACATTCACAACGCGTTGCAAACCTTCACAACGCGTTGCTGCATACGTTATGACCCTTATTGCATTCACAACGCGTTGTGAAGTTTACAAAGTGTGGTGAAGACGCAACGCGTTGTGAAGGTCGCAACGCGTTGGGAAGGGGCTTTAGCAACGCGTTGTGAGTTCCACAAACGAGTGCGAGAGACCGGGGGAACTCTGGGTAGGGAGGAAGATGAGCGAGAGAGTGAAGAAGAGAGAGAGGAGAGAGAGAGAGCAAGAAGAGAGAGAGAGATAGAGGAGAGAGAAGATAGAGCGAGAAGAGATAGGAAGAGAAAGAGGAGAGGAGAGAGGAGAGAGAATATATAGATATATATATATATATAGATATATATTTGTTTGTTAACTGTAACCTGAACCCATGACTTTGTTTTCGTCACTTCTGTGCTTACACTGATGAGACCAAAGCTATCAATTGATTTTATTGGGTCCTTTAGAATTTAAGCCTGTTAAAGTGATTTTATTTTTCTTTTCGTGTCTAATTAAATCAATCTTGTTAAAAAATATTGCATATTTGGATTTATCAATTTACTCTATTGCACAAATAAAGATGATTTCAGTTCAAAAGTTTTTTTTTTTCCAACAACACTTAGCTAAACTAATATGGATTTAAATGGACTGGAAAATGAAAAACGTGTACACAACGATTTAATGGAAATTGCTGGCTTTATAACAAAAAGGATGGATGGACTGAAATTTGATGTTACATCAATAATATAAAATATATATTTGTTTTGTTTTAAATGAAATATTCGTTTGATGAATGGAAAGGATCTATACTATAAATGGAAAATGCGGTCTATTTTTAATAATTTGTCCAAAATGAAATAAATTTGTCTTGTTCTGGAGGAATGATAAAAATGTACAATTGGTATGAAATATGGGAAATCAATTGAAAACATGGTCATGTGTACATATTGGACATTAGAAATAGGCTACTCGCACCACTAACCTATTTGCTATACGTTATGTCAAATTGGTGATATAATACTGGCTTTTTAGTTTTTGATGTTTTGTATGAAATGTTTCCATTGGTAAGTGAACAAAACTGACACATGGCTAAATAATGCATTTGGTTAATTTTCACATGTTATCTTTATTTTCTAACATTTTAACTGAATTTCAACAAGATTGGCTGTATTGTTATATATATATTTCTGGCTGTAGGGTCGTTTGGTTTGCGTTAATAATTCTTACTTTTTTTTGTTTCAAAGTACACACGGACTACACATTTGTAGTTTGCATTGTAACATTTTGTTGGTTCGGTTTGTCATTATGTATTGTATATTTGTAGTTAGTCGTTTGTAGCAGCGCATAAACGAAAATCAAAGAAATCTGTCATGTAAATATGTAAAAACATTACTTCATAAGTTGTGCAGTGAATAAACATATAAAGCAATCTAAGACTTAAAAGATGTTGTCCAAATATTGGCATTGTAAGACGTGTAACGAAGAAATCAATTTACCTTTTAATCATATTGAAGGCAATAATAAATTTAAATAGAGTTATATAAAATGTCTTGAAAATCAAATACTGATGGTGAGGATTGGAGGAAAAATTTGACCCCAAACACTTTATCATTAGATCAAACAATTTTTCAAACGATTTATGAAAGTACTTGCAATTAATTATACCAAATATTTTTCAGAAGATCAATTAGATCAATTAAGGTCTTCGCGTGCAAAAACGTCGACAAATATATGTCTATCCTAAATGCAAATATTCGAAGCCTTGATAAAAATTTCGATTCTTTTAAAGGATCTCTAACACTGTTCTAAAAGAATTTTCAACTAAACGTGGCCTCGTGGAAACATGGTTAAGAGACAAACCCAAGCTTACTTTCTTTAGATGGCTATAATCTGAGGTTAATAACAGAAAAATGGCAAAGGGGTGGGGGGTGTATGTCTATATATAAAGATAACATGAAATATCCAAATATCAGACATGATTTGGCTAAAATAAGTCATCCGGAAAAATTAGAACGTTGTTTATTGAATTCCGAAACATATCGGATCAGCTCGAAAAAATATCATAGTGGGCGTCATCTACAGACTCCGGGTCAAAATGTTAAGAGTTCAATGATTTTGCAGATGAAATACTTTCTAAAGTTATGCATAATGAAAAACCGGTTGTTGTTGTACTTAAGGGTGATGTTAACATCAATTTATTAAATGAGGATGTTCATGCATTAACAAATGACTTTATAAATATCATGTCTTCACATTCCTTGTATCCTAGTTTAACAAAGCCAACTAGAATTACTTCAAGCTCAGCCAACCCTAACTGAGCAATATTTCACAAATTCAAAAATCATATCAAAAAATCGGGTTCATTATTATAGCCGACTGTAATGATCACTTACCTGTATTATTACAACTGATCTGAAGGTAAATAGAAAAAACAACCTGATACATTTTCAAACTGAAGTACGCACAACTAAATGAACGCATATACAGCTTTTTAAATTGAATTAAAGTTAAAGGAAATGGGAAACCGAATTGTCAGGGGATGATGTCAATAAAGCATATGGAAGTTTCATTTCTAAATTAATTATCTTTATGATAATGCTGCCCAAACACCAACAAAAAAAAGGTTAATATCACCATGCAAGAAGATAAAGGCACCTTTGTTATCTTACGGACTTTTGAAATGCATTCGCAGCAAAAATGACGGTTTATAAAAATTATACGTAAACATACCGGTGGTAAACAAAAAGAGATATATAAAAGAATATAGGATAGACTTAATTCCCACATTGCGACTTGCAAAACAAAAACTATGTTAGCTACATACTTGAAAAAGAAGAAAAACATAATATGAGAAACACCTTGGAAAATTCTAAATTCTATTATAAGGCCTAATAGTTCAAAAAGTACTCAGAAAAATTTGTTTCCGGTAGTGGAAATTTCACATGTCAACAAACAAGATTGCACTTCTAACATTTAAACCAATATTTCGCTACATAAGGGCCCAACATTATCCTCTACCATTCACCATACTGGTAAAAAATTCTCAGCGTACCTTCAGAACAAAGTAGTATGAGGCATGTGTTTAAACCAAAAAAGAAGATGAAATCCTGCAGATTATCAGAAACCTGGGGAGTAGATAGAAAAAGCGCTGGTAATGACAATATGCAACAGATTGAATCAAAAGTTTTGCAAATGAAATTGTTTATCCATTGTCTATTATAAGCGTCAATATGTCTTGAAACTTAAGTGACCAAGGGGTTTTCACTCCCGTTGGTGTTGCAAGGGGGGGGGGTTACCTGGGGACCCACCTAAGGAAACCACTTTCCCGAAGGGGAAGTTTGCCACAAAATGTATACCACATGTGAAGGGTCTATAAAGACAACCCCAAATCAGCACAAAAAAGGAATTTGTTATTTTGCCGCAAAATAGGGGCCAAAACATTTGTTTTCAACACACGCGGAAAATAAAAATTGGGCAAAAAGACCCCGGAAAAATCAAAGAGCCTTGGCTTACACCAAACATTTGAAAACTTTTTTATGTTGTATCTATTCTAGAGGACCCAAATTAACATGATTTACACAAAAACTAAGCAGTTAGGGAGAATCCTGTATTTTAGGTGTCTAAATAAACGTCATGTTTCCCATAGAGTTTGTACCCAGTAAAGGTTTTGGCAAAACATCCATGAGAAATTGTTGTTTCAGCACATAAAGGGTTAATTTTTGACTAAGTTACTATATTGGGACTTAAATGTATGCTGTGAACTTATTCAGAAAAAAAAAATTTGCTTTGCGTTTCCTTGGTTTCTTATTCTTATTTTTAAAAATATTGGAAATATCGCTTAGTGCCAAGGGGGGGGTCCATGGGACCCCCACTAATTTAACTCATTAACGGCTTGGCCGATTTTAATATTTTGTTATGAAAGAAGCGCCATTTAAAAGTCAGGAGAATTACAAAAAATTTCGGAGCAAAAATCCACGCGTAAAGCGGCCAGCGCCGAAAACAAATTTGGGGGTCCTAAGGAACACCCCCCCCCTTGGTCACTTAAGTGTAACTCACGGAATTTTTACAGATGAACTAAAAGTAGCAAAGGTTGCCCTATATACAAGAAAGAAAATTCCAGAAATATAGGAAATATTAGACCAGTTTCTGTTCTCCCGTGCATCTCAAAGATTCTTGAAAGCATTGTGTATAATCGAAGTTATGATTTTTTATCTAAGAACAATCTATTGTATAGGAAACAGTATGGCTTCCGTACAAATCATTCTCGATATGCTGTGTGATGATTTTTTAATGATGTTAGTAAAAGGCAATTGATAAGGTATGAACACTGTAGCATCTTTATGGAATTATCAAAGCATAACAAAGAGATAACGACCATTTATTAGCAAAACTTTATCATATGGATTAGGGGTATCTCTCAGAAGTGGTTTTTTTAAAAATTTATCTTTATAATCGTAATCAATTGTTTCGTATAATTACAGTTAAATCTGGAAAAAGTGTAAATTACAATGCGGTGTACCTCAAGGATCCATATGTGGCACCACTTCTTTGATGTTATATTGAATGATATTTGTTCATACATCTAATTACTCAAAACGAGATTATTTGCAGATGCTACACTTGTTCTATCTCAACAAAGGATGTTGAATTATATGTTCAACAGTTAATATCGAAGTACGAACCTGAAGGAGGTGTGTAACTGGTTTAAGGCCAATAAGCTATCGACAAAAGGCAAAATAAAAAAAGACAATCTTATGTTTTTGGGTAACTCGTTTTCAAACTAAGAAGGTAGATAATAGATTTAACCATTTTTCTTGACGGTTGTAAAGCTTACTCGTGTAGAAGAAACTAAATTCTTAGGTATCACAATAGATTGAAAAAACTTAACATGAAAAAACAAATGGAGATAATTTTGCACTGATGTGCCAAGAAATATTGGTGTTCTCAATATAAGGCTAAAAAGTGTTCTTCCCGAGCAAGGCCTGTATAAATGTTATTGCTTACAGTGGTTATCACCATATTGAACTTATGGCTTGCGTCTCTGGGGCATATGCAAACAAAACGTATTTAAACAAAGTCTTTAAGTTACAAAACGGCTTGTTGGTGGGTTATTTCAATAGCCCATACCTTATCATCATCAAAGCCCTGGTTAAAGATTATTAATACATTTGATATTTTTGAAAATGTATGAGAAAAGAAGAAAGTATATTTCATGTCTTTATAAATTACAAACAAACACAGCTTCCACATTCTTCGATGGAAATGTTTACCGATCATAAGTCTAAACATTAATTATAATACCAGGAAATAAGCTGATTATCCAATTACATGCGTTATAGTTGGTGTAAGCAATATTTTAAATACTGGTCCAAATTGGACCCACTTACCAAACCACGTTAAAATTTCAAAAACGTTAGGTCAGTCAATTTAAAAGGAAAATATTGCTCTTTCAAATTGTGATACTCCAAAAGTTATGTTTCACATATATCTACAAATTTACCTTGATTATATAAATAGTTTCTAAAATTTACCTTGATTTAGCCATTGTATGTCATTGCAATTTACTATAGTGTCACTGTTATAATGGATTATTGATAAGTGTACAAATTATACATGTTCTATGGAACTTATTTTGCTTGCTGTATGTTTGTTGTGTGTGTCTTTTTGTTTTGTTTTGTTTTTTAGATTGTTTTTTTACTATTAAGGGGGTTGTTCAACTTGAAAACGGTTGCCACAATTATTGCTACCAAGGCGCAGGAATGGTGGTCAAAATCTCACATTGCCAACCAAATTACCATATTCAACTTTGGAAGTCGGCCAGACTTGGATAGCGCTACGGAGCTTTCATAGCTGAAATTAGTCGTCTTTTATGCTTTTTCGAACAACAAATCTACCTATTTTGATGAAGACTGATGAGACGAAAAGCGGTGATGCCGTAGAGTAGTTCTGATGAAAGATTTGGGGATTCACACGAAAAATACACTCCTGTCGTAAATGCGAGGCCATAACAGCACTGAGGACCGTGTACAGATCAGTGCCGTGCTACAGTGCGAGCGTGAATTCGTAACTTCTGAACATGATTGATTACTCTTTTAGCCATGTTGCAAGAGTTCTAGCTTCAGCGAATCATACAAATAGGCCCCAACAACATGTATGACATTACATTACATCACCGGGACAGCTTCACCCAGCAGAATTGGTGTGTAAATTACTGTATTGGTTTCATTTACAAGTCTAACACTCGATCTCTTATCACTGCATATGAAAGCTATAGTCTTATAACCCTTGGTACGGCGTTGTCGAGGTAACGTCGAACGACGAGCAACATTAAAATAAAATACCATTAATAAGATGCAGGTAACATGAAAGTACTATTTTTTATTGCTTTTTCTTTCGTGCTCAGACCAATTTTGAACTCACCCCCCCCCACCTCAACCATCACATGCGATTTCATTCATTCGCGCAGCTTCCGAACATTCTCGGTCCTTTTTTTTAATGACGTAAGCGCAAAAACATTCGCCATAAATAATCTTGAGCTCTATAGTGCTGTCATTAACTTTGTGGTCCATGTTTTTCATCATATATTCGAAAATGAAGAAAGACAACAAACGTCATGCCAGAATGTTCTGGTCAGCTTTGACCTAACACTGTTGCAGAATTAAAATAAATTAAAAAAATCCGTCTTATTGCTTACTTCTTTGTTTCAATTTATCGCGTTTTTTCAGAAGAAAACTTAGGGTCCGCAACGGACGCTATATCTCTGTAAACTGTTAGGTATGGGTGAAGAGGACAGGTATTTTTGTTTACTCAATCTCACCCGATTCGTTGAGGTGATAACACCTGGCTATAACAATGGCTCCGCATACCAGGCCCATTGTAATATCTTTAGGTAATGGTTTTGGCTGAAGTCTATACATATCCATTGTCACTGATAAATATGACAGAGAAATTGGATGTTGCATTTTTATTCAGGTTTTTTCATAAAATGTGCAAGTTTTTATTTGGGGCACGAACGGTTATGTCATGTTAAGCATTTATCAATAATTTAAAAAACACCGGGTTTTTGTCTTATCCCTTTGAAGGGACTAAACCGGAATTTTGTTTATGCACTTGTTATTTGTCTAACGCCCATAGTCTAAACATCTTTATGAACCATTATTATTGGGTGTCTGCTTACACATGACAAATTACCACAGCATCATGATAAACCATGTAAGTTAAGGATGAACCTCACAGGATATCAAAAAGAAGTATCAGGAAGTGGTCATCACCATTTTCGAGTTACATCAGTAGGATCATTCAGATCTTGTGTAAAGCCACTTGATTGCATCAGGCTGTCCCAAAAATGTTATTTTAGATGTAGCAAATGTTGCGAGTAATATTATAAGTCGTGTGCTATTGTTACCCCATATGAATTTTTATTATCGTTTTGATTCATCTGGAAATAGTGTTGATGACGTATATTGCCCAGTTGGTATTTGGCTGCGGGTATGTTTTGTTCAGTTCAGTGGGCATGTAGACCCATGTGTAGATCATCCCTGTCAATATGGACAGCTGTTGTAAAGGTCTGGAATGCGATGTGGCCCGGTGGCCGGTTGTTTTTTGTTACATTTTAATTGCATTCAATCCTGATGCATACCATAAATCTCATCCCTCTAAGGGACTTATACCATTATCAAACATTTGTTTCACAGGAATGTTTATTAGTGCTGAGAGTCATATGTCAATGATCCTTGATATGCCTTTACTTCCCATTCCCCACATTTTAAAACTTGGCACCCCCCGGCATATGCGTTTGGGAATTGCACCTATTGGTGTATTTTTAGGGCGGGACGCCTCTCATATTGCTTTCGGTCGTCGGGGCGAGTTGTCCTTATTAGTGGTAGCATTTTGTTTACTTACTTATTTTTTCGGTTCGACCACGCAATTTCCAGGACTTTGTAGGATGATAGAAACGGGAGTTAATAAGGAGAAGGTAGCGGATTTGAATTAATTGCAATATATCAGAAATTCTAAGAAATGTTTGAAACATCGGAATTCTTAATTGATTTGCGAGAGATCTTTTATAGAGAAAGTGTTTTGAAGAAGGAATAAATCTGCGTAAGTTGTTAGAGCTCTGAGTGTTACCTATTTCGAAAGATGGTTTCAACAAGTTCAAGTGGACTAGATGTTCCTGTCTCGGCTTCCTTATTTGGTGCAAGGGGTGTAATTTTTAATGGTGAAAATGGCTGAGGCAATCTAGGCACACTTTTTAGGTTTTGAGTCGTCTACGGTTGTAAAATATTATATCTACCTGTTATAATATAAGGAGTATAGGGATCTTTGTAATGGAGAATACGTATGATGTTTTTTGAAGAAGACATCTTGCTTGGGTTGTTCGGCGTGGTGGACCCCCGAAAGCTAAATGGAAAAATCGCACATCTTACGTCATAGTCGTTTGCGAAATGTCCACGTTGGAAGAATCGAGTACAATCCCATGTAATTATGTAAACGATGGTATAGTTTAAAGCTTGTAACTCATTATCTGTAATGATGAAGTCTTAAAACAGATACTTCATCTACTGCGTTATGGGATATATTGGACACGATCGCATGAATCTAATCTCAAGATTAGCACCTAATTAATGTAATCTGTGGCCACGTGTGAAGGAATCGAGTAATCACGAAGTCCCACAATACATTGTGTCAAGGTTATCCAAATAACATTGGAACAGTGGTGACATAAACGATGGTACACCGCAATTGATGACCTTATCTACTGTGTTGTGGGATTATGCGAAATGCATTAAATCCTTTTCATCTCAATTTATGGGCACTTAAAGCATCAAAAGGGCTTCCGTGCTAAGTTGTTTATTGCATGCCCGATCATAATTGACAATGTTAGGCATACGTGCTTAAACTAATAGAAAAAAATAAATTAATTTTGACTTTGCTGTGGACCCCCCCCCCAAAGTAGTTTTAACCGAGAAATTGTTGTAAAATGAGAAAAAAATAGCCCAAATTGATATCTTAACTGATACATTAGCTGATTTGTAGGTATTTGGATTGACCATGTCCGTGTAGATTGAAAAGTGTGAGAACTGAGAATTAGCTATAACTGCTATTTGGGTCATTTTGAGATATGGGCCTTTTACGTTCACAAAAACAGTTTGTTTTAGTCCGTACAATTGCGAAATATCAATTCCCATCCTATGTCATACTTTCTTCAACTATGTGGACGTCATGTAGTGAATTCATAGTGCGAGGTTCGGGAACTCAACAGAAATGAGTAACTCTAAGCTCTAAGCTATCGCGTGGGGTACCTTTATAGGAATTAGATGCCACGTAAGGAAAATAGGGCGGGGGGGGGGGGGGGGGCGTTGGGGACTTGAGCGAGTACCGTGGCGTGCGCCATACGTGTATACGTGTGTTGCGAATTTGGGTGATGTGTCTGTTTGTGTGGTGTAAATGAATGTGAGATGAATACTTCACGTGTATATTTGGGTTTAATAATAGTCATTCTTTTGTTTTTAATAATAGTTAATTTTACATTTTAAAAAAGAAATTGATGTACTACGTAATATTTAAAGCACTTACATTTCATCGATTACTGTTTTTAACCTGAAATAATAATAATGATAATTAAAATTATGTAATTGATCCAGGTTGATTCATAATGTATTATTTAAATGTTTTTTATGTTGTTTTGTTATTTTATTAATTATGTGTTTGCTTTTACTTAATTATTTATCATATTGCTTATGCTATCATGATGAACAACAGAAGATTGATTGATTTGATAATCATCCATGTACACAACGAAGGGGGAAATACATGGTCCTGAAAAGGGAACCACAAAATTCTAAAGGTATCCAGCACCCAATTTATTGTTATATATAATTTATTTGGTCTATTTCTAAAGGCACTATCAGTAATTGCTAAATCAGGAAATTGAAAAAAATCATCACAATTCGGATGTTTTCCATGTCTGTGACAAGTGGTCCAACATACCCTGCAAGTGATAAGACCGAAAGGCAAACTTATAAGGCAAAATTTGATATTTTATCATACTGTCGCCACGCGCACGGACATACACAACAGTAATGAATGGAATTCGTATATCTTTGAACCGCTTTTTCTTCATTTCTGTCAATTTTTCATTTGAAAAGATAATTGATGGAATTGTAAAGACTTAATCTTCCAATTTTAAGCTGTTCCTGTGAATTTCAAATATTTTGACTCTTTCGGGTGGATCACTGATAGGGCCTTTTAACTCAAAAAGCCATTTGTTTAACTGTATGTGCAAACACGTGGAGAAAGCGGCAAAAAACTGGCTACTTTTCAGTCCAAATTGGCACTCCCAATCTAAACCGATCAATATGTTTATGTTTTTCTTACTAATAGTAATGTCTTAGAGCAATATATATTGCCTGTGCAGAGTTTGCCGAATTATTCCAATGGGAAATGCATTTTCTGGATGTAGGGCTCCAGGAACCCCCCCCCCCCCCATCCACTAATGTGTGTAAAAATACCTTATCCATTTGAGGGGTTAAGAATGTAAACTATAGAACGATAAATGTACGTTGCTTTGTCGTCATTTATATTTTACTTGTGTAAATTTTACAGTATTATTCCGCAGCATCATTCTACCAAATAAATAGGCCTAACGGACATTAAAAGATGGTCTAATGATAGGCAGGTTTGCTAGGTTGGTGTGGTACATCCGGCTTCGTATCACCTGTATATTCCCAAGCTATTTAATAAACTACAGAATTACACACAGTTCCAAGAGTTTTAATTTAAAATTAACTTTTAGAGTAACTGTAATATTTACCTATTTGTTGGCAGAATGCCCGTAAATATTATAAAATTCCAGATATCTTTATAGGATACTGTGGTCCCGAGGCCCGGTTGAGTACGATTAGTTCATAAGATCTCCTTTTGGTAAACCTTTGCTCAAAACCTCAATTTTAGCCAAATTTCGGCTTTCAATCCCGCAAATTTCACAAAATTTCAGACCTAAATCACCATACCTTTGGGACACAAATTAAGTTCCCAGGCACCATGTTCGGAAATCAGGCCGCCCCCCCCACTCTTACCTGAAAAAACCAAAATTAGAGGCCACTCCTACCGGCGCAATCGATCTGAATTTAACTGTCATTCACCAATAAGCCCCCATCCATCGCCAAAGACGCCCGAATAAGGTTCCGGAAGGAACTCAAACCAAACCCCAAATCCCTCCGGAATAGCGAAAGCCGAGACCGCGAAATTCTAGTTTGACACTTTATATATCGCGAGTGTGGTATGTTGAGATCGCTATGACAAAAGAAAAAAAAATATAGGAGTCCTTATTAATTTTTCGGATCCAAACTTTGTAAACACTGACTCGGACTTATGGACTTATTATGTGTTTTTGTATTTGATCTTGTTATGTGTTTTTC
>JAMKCH010041660.1:0-13531 GCA_023653785.1 Ophioderma brevispina
GTCCAAAATAAAAAAAAATTAACCTAGTAGAAATGTTCTACTATTTATTTTTTAATTGTTTATTTAAGCATCTTTCATCCTACAAAATCCGCACATCTCCATTTTATATTACGCATCTTCAGTTCCCGTCACTACATTAGGTCACATAGAGACCTATTTACCTGACACACTTCCTGGCTCGTAACTATATTGCACCCCACTTACAAAGCCTTACTTTTCAAAGACATACAGACATTGAACCATTACATGTTTTCCTTCAGCCAAACTAAGACATGCTTAGCCTACAGTAAAAATAACTTCTAGTGCATTCCGGGTTCCCTTCATCTAAACAAATATGCCGCTTTATTATGACATACGTCAGAAGAACAGTTGTGTGCAAATGTCATTTCCCACGCAAGTTAACGAAAGCATATGATTTATGTGTAGCAGATTGTCAACAATGAACTCTTTGCTTGGTAGAATGTTTTACTTTCAAATATCAATAGTAATTTTTATCCTTATTTAATTCCCTTTTATCACAAGCTGAAAAAAAGATTACAATTTTGTAAAGCAGACTTGAATGAAACTTGTGAATTGATCAAAATATTTTGCTTTGACAACCAACACTGATTTCTACCTAAATTAGATCCCAATTCAATAAAGGGAAAAAGAACTAATGCAGGTCCATTTTTCTTTTTCATAAATTAACAACAAGTAATTGAATATTGAAAATAGCCTGAGCCCCAGTTCCCCAATATGGAGCACGCTTTCAATTAAGGTTTGGCAAAATCCATGATACCACATAGTAATTATCAGTCACATGTTCACAAGAATGTAAATTAAGCAAAGCCAAGAGACAGTTCTCACACAGCAATCCTTAAATTGCATCATCTTTACCAAAACCAATGTATATTCTATTGATCTTGAAGAATAATTTAAAGATGGACTCCAAACTAAAAGTTCTTTCAGCCGATTTTTTGACAGTGCCAACATCTATTTTGTATTTTGTGGTGTGCAATCTTAAATAACTGCTCTCTCAAGAGATTCTACCATAAGACCCAATCCCTGCCTCCAATAAACAGTCTGAAGATATCACACACTATCTGCTGACCCTTACATCAACCCATGACATTTAGAGTAAAATTAGCTCAGGTATATCATATGAAAATGTCAGTGACCTGTAATAAACAGTCTGGACATACTGTTCGGTCTCACATTAAGAGGGTGCCATCATCATTTTCCCTGCAATCGTGCTCACATTTTGATCGTCTTTACTTGTTACTTGTGTGCAGATAATTTTGTGACTCTGAAGTTTGTGCACACATTTCAAGGCTGCTTAATTAACCTAAAAAACATAGTGATGTCACCCCCTAAGTTGAGATTGAGTAGACTATACCTACAGTAAGTCCCACACAAAAATACTTTGATTGTGATCACCTAATTTCCAAGCATTTTTTTTAAATGTTGTCTTTGTCGAAAGATTGTAAAATCAGGCCTACATGATTGCTAAGACATTTAAAATTTTACCCCTTAGCCTGTTCACTATGAGATGGGACATGACTTCACTTGTTAAAAGCACTTTCATCTCATTCACATTATTGTAAGTGTTGTTCCATCTTGTGGCATATCAATTCTAGCTACTATACCAATGTTTACCATAATATGGCACTTTAGCCTTAAAATTAATTCTGTGAATACTGGTATTCCATCTCTACCTAAAATAGATTAGTGTCTTAGCTTTTCTTGCCAGGGGTAATCACATATTGCCAATGAGTGCCAACAAATTATTCCTTTTGGGCTCATCCTGTATAAAAAAGTGCTAAGGAGCAATAAGAGACCTTTCAATATCTTTTACTCTCTTTGGATTCAAGAATTGAGAAGTTTGCCTAGATATGTGTGTCTGATGATATTTTGTACATTGCAATGCATTATGGGATTCTAACATGTGTATACAAAAGTAAAGGTACCATGTAATTGCTTAAAGTATGTAACATGAATATACTGGGCCATGTTAGAGTGTACACACAGCCCTAGAATCAGCTTACTCCGCTGAATAAATCTTTTTATATAACTCATACATAGATTCTAGTCATTTAATTGGTTTATTTGTGCCACGTGACTATTCAATAGAGTTACCATCATCTCAATGGGCTACAAAATTAACTATTAACACGTTGATAGTTTTACTATCACATGCCTCTATTTCCACCCGCACGATTTGTGTTAAACATGCCATGCGTGTACAGTATGAGCGATAAAACGAAGTCTGATGAAGAGGTTGTTAGCATGTAATTTCGTACTTTCATCACCCGTTCGCTACGACTGTACAACGCCTAGCAAATGTATGGAACTGTGACAATCCGAACCAGTGACTACGATGATGAAAAAGTTTCCTTGCAGACGATAACATGGCGTCCACTGAAGCAACTCCTCGATTTGCGCTAGTAAATGAATCAGATCTAGTGGATTTAATTGACGAGGCTCCGATTAAAAAAAACCCACAAAGCGTCAAATAAAATACGCTCTCAAGATTCGTCAGAATACTTGCTGTAGCCACAGGGAGCAGCCTGACTTATTTGAGGCTGATTTTGAACTTAATACTGTTGGAGAAAAGATTGATGTCCAATGTGTCGCTGTTACATGTTGAAATTTTATAATCGGATTTTGAATTAAACTGGATTCGGGAACTTTGATTCTTTGAACCTTGAACTCCTACTTGAATGCCTGGAAATATCACCTCGTAAATTATGGTCTCAAAAGGTAAGTAACGTTTGCTTCTTCTGAAAAAGCATGGAACTGTAATTCTTTGCATAGGCCCGGTACTGTAGATCCAGGCTAGGCTAGACTATGCTATATAATTATTAAATGACCAGAATCTATTGTATGAGTTATATAAAACAAATATTAACTCTATTGTCTTGTATTCGTGGGAGGGTAAAAAATATGATCACTCGGTGAAAGATGGATGTTCATTTCACTCGCCTGCGGCTCGTGAAATGGAACAATTCCATCTTCACCTGGTGATCAATTTTACCATCACCTCATAGTCAGTAATATTGGTATAACATCACCACAAGCCATAACAATGAATTGTGGATATGCTAAGAGGAAGGGGGGGGAAGAGTGTATACTGCCACATATATATATTGTAATGCATTATGGGATTGATCTATATGTTACGCAAACAGGGATAAGTACAATGTAATGCATATGGGATGGTTTTAAAACACAAAATACACACACGCAAACACAACTTATGTACGGACAAAAAGACGCCGGGGGTCTAAACCATCAAAATATGTTATCAAAAAACTAACCAGTTTACATTCAAATATAGACATATATTTACCACATCAGCATTATGGTAGAGTCTAGGCGCCTGCAGTAACCTCTTTTGTATCAAGTCTGTATGAAGTTATAACAGAGTGTGTTGATGGCTCTTGTTTGGCTCCGTAGTTTATCGGTACTGGCGGGATCTGAGTGAGCTACCTGTTCTGCACTACGTAAAAGACGATCCACGCTTGCTTGTATCGGCGAAACATGAATACGATATTTTGATAATTGAAGGTTTATATCAGTTGGTCTTCCGAAGCAGTTTACAAAACACCAACTTTGATAAAAAAAAAACTAAATTGAAAATGATCGATATCTTAACAGAAAATGGAATGCGCAATGAAAATACCATAGATGTGTGTTTACACGCAGCAACTCTACGCGTGTGTATGAAGCTGCCCTATTTCAGAAAAAAGAATGATGACGGCGACTATAGTGGTTTTAACTAAAAAGTTGTCAATAAATGCAGTGAATTTAAAA
This sequence comes from Ophioderma brevispina, assembly GCA_023653785.1. Lineage (NCBI taxonomy): Eukaryota > Metazoa > Echinodermata > Ophiuroidea > Amphilepidida > Ophiodermatidae > Ophioderma > Ophioderma brevispina. The sequence goes on from JAMKCH010041660.1 coordinate 3,793, forward strand.
TAAAGTAGTTGTTTAAAATCATATACAGTGGTATGGTGATAAAACCTTTCCCACAGGCCTGACCAAACTTTAACAATGAATTGATGATGAGCAAAACTGTTTTTCCTGTAACAAATGAATATTGACCCGAATTCTAGAAAGTCAGCAAACATATTTTTTTTCGTTAGTTAGTTAGTTGATTAGTTTACACCAAAGATATAAATCCGGTTTTGTCTCCCGCTAAACGAGGGTGGCCCGGAATACACCTCACACTCAGCAATCTGCTGGTGAGGGCTATATTGGAGCAAAAGATAATTGACGGATTGGGCCCTTCTGCACATCAATACACAGTTTTCAGCAGGGGCCTAGCCCATTGAGCCAACCACAGCCCACCATGCAAGGCAGCAATTGCTGGATGTGCTGGATGGAACCATTTAGCTCTCCAGAGCTGATGCCTTTGGAGGTAGATCTTCTTTTCATTCTTCCAGGGTAACAGCTACATCCTCATAAGATTTCTTAGAAACCCAATGGGGGTAACGGTTGATGCCAAAACTTGGCCCTGGACATGAGTACTGGTTACAGGATACCAGAAACCCAAAAAAAACATAAAAAGAGAGGCCCTTAAAGGAAACCTGACCTGACATAGTTGGTTGGAAACATGTCTGTTTTCTCTCAAAGATTGAATAAGAAAATGCTGTTATGACACTTCTTACCAATTAGTGATGAATCAAATACCAACAATAAAAGTCTAGACAGGCAGAGGAGTTATACACCAATGATACAAGCGGAGATACATTCTTAAAACGTCCCCCTGCGCTGATTCTTCAATCTGCATGTCTTGAGAAGCTTTTCTGTTTCTTGAGGTGGGTTCCCAACATCTTTCCGTCGCAGAGTTCCTCTACTTTTTGTTCTGAACAATACTGATATATGTCAACAAATATCATGATTATGATAACATTCATTTGGTGATGAATTAACAAATTTGTATTAATTAGTGGTAGTGTTAGAGATTTTAGTTTGCCATGTGCATTGACCAAAAAATGCTAAGCACTTCAGTTTCTCATTATGAGAAAGTTTTAAAGTTTCTTCATCCCTATTATGATACTGGCCAGCCCATCAATTATTAATCACTAAACACTCCTATATTTAACTTAGTAATAAAAGATAATTTGTTGTTTTGCCTAATTTCGTGTCATATTGGATGGGGCAGTCCAATAATATTTCGTAGTGGATGCGGTTGCTTGTGCACTATCTTTTACTGTCATTATTATTTAGTTTTCGTGAGCTTGATTGCCAAACATATTTCTAATGTAATTATATTAGTTTTAAAAAGACAAACAACTAAACCACGGTAAAAAGTGAACAGCCCGTCTAGCTGCGTGCACTGTGACCCGTTTACACTTGCGCAAAAACCCGTGCATGACGATGCACTATCTAATCGTCTCTATTAGATAGGCAACAACCACTGGTATTGTGTTGCAGGAATACTAACCCCGTCCACTGAATAAGAATGTACGATTAATCTTACAGACTATGCATATATTATAAAACGTGCATTTGATCATAGAGAGCCATGTTTTTAAAACGTGACCAATTTTCGCAAATTTGAAGGGAGCTCACAAATGTGTAAAAAAACAAAAGTATTGCAAATCCCTTGATTCTACCGTATTCGGTTTGGCAACCATCTCTTACCTGTTGATTCCTGATCAGGGTCAAAGAGTGGGACCACACAAGCTCCCTCTTCGCTGTCTCTTAGCCACAAGTCATCGAGCGCGCCTCCTTCTATCCTGTAGGTTTTCAAGGATCTTCTCAATGCCATAGCATGAAGCCATGCCCGCCTTGCGGTCTGCTGGCGGTGCATCTTCGATGAGTCCTTCTAGATGGTCTAAGAGCACGACCTTCCTAGATCATTGTTTGCATGGATTTATCTCGAGAATTTCTAAATAATTTGCAAAAAAAAAAAACAAAAAACAAATAAGTGACAGGTGAGATTTTACACAGGACAATAAAGGAATTTAAGATCTCCGGCATTTGATTGGCGTCACAAAGTACTGAGAATTCAAAATTTTTCCCATTGCTAGAAAAAATTTGAAAAAGGACATTTCGTCCAAAAAATGTGCGAAATGTTATTGCTTTTTAACCGAAAGAGTTCCTGAGATATACCAGGCTCACAAATTAAGTTAGATTTAAACCATCTCATTGTTCATTTTTTTAATATGGCACTCATATTAAGCGATTATCTTACCTTTTCTGTTTCATTGTGATTTGTAATAGTCTGCTAACTGTCTGTGTATCGGAACGGAATGCTGTGTCGGCGGAAGGCAACTGCAGCCGGCGTCAAGCCTATCACAACTAAAATGTAACAAAAGAGTAATTTATACAATGCAAAAAGAACACAACGACAGAGAGATCCATATTGGCAGCAAAAATAGAAGAAATTTTTTTAAAAATTGACAAACCTGAACATGCATGGACAAACATTATAAGCGTTTACCAAAAAGGACCCTACATGAACATCCCAGTACTTATACAAGCAACAGCACTTCAGATTTTGAGTTATTTAAAGCAATTATTTGCTACCTTGTTCTGAATATATCAGAAAAACAGTCTTCCTTTGAAAACGATGCCATAACAGAAACAGTATCATGGAAAAGGAAAATGAAGAAGTTGATAACTTGAGTCTCGATCTACCTACTGGTCAGTTGCCCATGTATGTTATTTCAGTTCGTTCTCATTCTAACATTGTATATTTAGTCATGAGTTGAATACAAAACATGAAAGGAGAAAAACTTGTTCATATAGGCCAGTACATTGTATTAAGGAAATCTACTATACTTTTTTCAATGTGATTACATAGGGATGTGATGGAGGCTTACGTGCTGCCCAAAGACAACATGTTGCCTGGTTAATTTGTTTCTCATAATTTTCATTCTGACAATTGGTGATTGCTGCGTTAATTTTGTTTCTCGTAATTATTTTCACTTTTTGACAACCTTGATTGCATGGTAATTTTGTTTCTCTAATTTTCACTTCTTTCCAACAAACCTGAGTAGAGGTAAGTTTGTTTTCATAATTTACTTTAATCAGTTCACCTTTTGAGGTTTATTCCCAAGTTCAATCATAGCATTCAAAATCTTTGAAAAAATATAGTTGCATTATTCTATCACAGGGGTTCTCGCTTTTGGTTTGGGTACGGATGTGTGGCCCGGGGTTTGAACCAATACCCCAAAAATATACCAAAAATGACACAGATTGACTTACCCATCCTTAAACCACCCGTCTTTATACCTATGATATTAACTTAGCATACCCTTCTATTATACCTGTTGTGCTATATGATAATTGGACATCAAATTTATAGTATATAACATCTTGTGAAGTGATGAATAGTTCCTATAAATCATGGAGGATTTTGAAGAAACGGGGCACAAAATAGCATGACTCTTTCCTGGGGCCGGACTCTTCTGGGAGTTTTGGGGGCGAAGCCCAGAAGCTGAAAGAAAACTTTCCCTCTTAAAACGTATTTGAGCCATTCTTCTGGCGCACTTTTTTTTCACATTTGCGGTTTGCATAACTCTTCAAATACCTGAATTGACTACTGTCCAATAATACTTGCAAAGAATACAATTCTTTCTTATACCAATTTTAAAAAAAATGGTCAATCATTATCCAAAAGGCTGTAAATGATGCCCTTCTATCTAGGCCACACATCCCCGTACCCCCTTTTCCACTTGAACCCGCCTCCTGGATATTCTCTAGTCAATAATCGCTGTTTGCATTTTGATGGAAGGCTACTGGCTTGATCAATGACGTTTGCCCCTGTCCTGCCAGTTTGTTTGTTTAGACCTCGCCAAGCCTCAGCTGGTGACTGGTTATTTTATTATTTCTCATACTTTTTCACTTTTACAGGAACCGTTGAAACTCTCCAATCAACCATAACTCTTATAGTTGCTTTCTGATCTCCATCCAACACCTTCTGTTTTTATTCGTGTTCACTACATATCTGTGAGAAAAGCTTATTGCAACTTTTTAGTTGATCCCGCCTTGCTGTTTTGTATTATGAGCAATTGCTCGTTTCCACGGTCCCATAGGCTACTGTGCTTAATTTCTGTCCTTTAGGGACATAAAATACAAAACTGTAAATTCCTTTACAGATAACGACGGGATCTGCCATAACGCAAATTAAGTACACATGGATTTCTATGTTAACGGTTCAGATGAAAAAATATCTAAATCTACACTTCTGTTTAGTTAGAGTCGGAGGGACGAGGCTGTGGACCGAGTGCCCCTTTAAGCCAACCAAAACAATGAGATTCATAATCTAAAACAATACATTTCCATATTCTTCTAGCCATACCTCTTTTGCATTTTGATGGAAGGCTCTGCTTGGTCAAGTAGTTTTGCTCTGCCTGTCTAGTTTTTGTTCATGATACCCTCGCCAAGCCTCCGCTAGAGTTGCGCCATTGCTTCATATACATCTCCATAAAACTGTTGTGTTGACCTGTAAAATCTGCCTGGGTCATTAACCCGTTGATATGTTTTGTTTGGACTGGAAAAAAATATGAAATAGCATGTTCAGTTAACAATTTTACTCTAAGAATTATTGTAGTATAAGAGGCCTGCCAGATTGTAGGCCTACTTAATTCACTTTGCTCTAAGGAGTTTGATGATTATCTGTACAGTGCTGATGTGAACTGGATTTGCTACAAAATCAAAGACTAGCCTGCCATCAGTGAAGAAAGAATTATACTCACACCACAGAGTAGTTTACAAGATATGCCCAGTAGTCTAATCGGCAATGGAGGATCTGGTCTTTTCAAAAAAGAATTTGTCATATCTTACCTGAAAATATTAATTAGTTGCTGGTTTTTCTTTTATTTTACACCCTACACAAATATTTGTTGTTTTGACACCAATTGCTACAAGCAAGCTTTAGGGGGCTTAATCTTTACCACCAATTGGATCAATATGACATATGTCATAATTGACAACTAACTGCCTCTCTACACAGGGTTTGGCCGTCCCATTTATTGCATATCAAAATTGTTTAAAATTTTTGACGCCAATTTTCCTATATTTTGTGGATTTGGAAACCAAAGACGATTTTTCAGAGTCCTCAAACTCCTAATCCATAATCTTTCATATCAAAATGTATAATAAAAGTTTTGGTGTTCCACTGAATTTCTTCTATTTTTTTTAAAAATGTTTGAAAATGATGAAAACAATAGCTTTACAGCCGCCATCTTGGATTTTCATCACAGCCAATTTTGAATTATTTTGGCCAATTTTCTTTTATTTTGAAACCATATACATATTTTTTTCTCAAATTTTTAAGCCCCCACGAATTCTATGATAATCACCTCTCATATAATAAAAGTTAAAGGCCTTGTCTTTGACTTAGATATCATTTTGAATAAGTAATCGAGTCCTCCATGTAAACGAAACCCAGTGCCTACCCTGTGGAATTTTGGGTTCAAATGAGATCATCAGTGACGAAAACATGCTACTAACAAGGGGTGAAAAGGCACAAATCTAAGACAAAATGATTTTGTACTTAATTTGATTTGGGGAATTTTCCGACTTTGGTCAATTTTGCGGTTTTTTTTTTTACCTGGACGTGATAAGCATCCTACATGTATTTCTTTATATTTTTTAAAATTGGATGGTACAAAAATCTACCCTATTACCTTTTTGTTCACAGGTTAATAGGCAGTTCTAACATAAAGCATCCTGCTTTAACATTTTTTGATTCCTAGGTAGGACCACCGTTTCGCTGATATTCCAGTTTTGACTGCTCTGTTTACTCATGCTTTGCCATGACTAACCCAAATAAGAGTTGGTTCATTTGGCCCTTTCCTTTTAAAAAGTTTTTAAACTTTGACTCAAATTTAATCTTCGTTAAAAAGGGAAGATTACACATTTTTGCTAGTGGTACAGGGTCTAAAACCCCCCAATAGGGGGCAAACTATACCCTTTTTTAATTCTTAGGGAGGCAAAAATATTGGTATAGATTTCGTTCAATCATACCTACTTTTATTTCCTCCTGTACAAACCTTCCTCCCTGCAAATACATGATCTCTACTGTTTATAATTTGAATATTTTTCTATTTTTGGTTTGTTGATTTCTTTTTACAACACCCAAATTGTTTCGGTTGCAATTATTTTGAGGTCAAACCATTATTTTTTTAATACACATCAGTGACTCATCCGCAAGAGTAAAAGATGTGAAATTTGCAGTAATACCTTAAAAGTGCAGGATAAGTCTGTAGAACTCTCATAGGTTTTACATTTCCAACTGAAGAACTGACCCCCAAAGAAAAAATGAAGAACGGCAGTGTTCAAAGATCTGAATCTCCTTCATTACGTTAGTGTCCGTACGGACAGTGATGACTAAAATATCCGCATTTTGTCTTTAGTACGTTGCTTCTGTCTTATATTTGCAGGGATGTTAGACCTTGAACTTTGACAACAAACATGCTAAAATCTGATTTTTGTATGATTTTCTCCGAAATTTTGATTTAAGCAAATCACTGATTGCCTTTAAATTTCTGGACTACTCCCTCTCTACAAGTCCCTAATATCAGGCGTAGATATATCACATAGCATTTTCAATCAAAATACTCACAGCTATTTTCTGAATGAGTTGATTGTGAAGTTCTCTTAGTTGCAAGGCTTCTTCTAGTGTTGGAACCAACATCCGTCATTCTGGCTCCAAATCCCTCCTCCACCACACCTCGGATCCATTCTTAAGACTGAATATAAAAGATAAAAAAATATTGTTATAAAATTTGTCTCAAAAACACACTTCACAAGTTTCACACTTGTATTCATTCCAGAGGTGTTTGAATCAATCCCACAATGCATTTCAAAATGTGCCTATCACTGTAACTAAAGTAAGCTTTGTGAGGCACATGTGGTCCCAGTGGATCAGCGTTCAGATCCGCACGCCAAAGTTTGTGTTTTCGACCCCGTTGGGGTCATGTGGTTTCCTCCTTGAGTAAGGCCTTTACCTCAATTACTCCTCTCTACCCGGAGTATAAATGGGTACTGACATTATTCAATGCTGGGAATGTAACAGACCTCGCTGTATGATGAGGTGGTGGCGATCCACTACAAGCAACATTATTGGTGGAGTCTGGCCTAATCCCTGCGAAGAGAGAATTGGGCACTCCGTTCCTGTGTACACAGGTCCGTCCCCTTTAAACCTTTACCTTTTACTAACAAATGTCGGTACTTAGGGATAAAACGTTTTCCAGAAGAAACCACAGGACATTTTCTTATCATGCAAAAATATCCCAAGACTAGCCCTTGTGCCGAAGATGCAGTGGAATGTCCGGGTTGTTTATGTGTTAAGAATAGATTTTTTGTGAATCACATGACTAGTACATGTGGAAACTGTATTTTTGTGAAAATTTCATATACAATCTTGCCAACCACGGTTTTTCTAAATCCAAAATTGTATGAGGATTCAAAATCATGGGTGTCATTTTTTAAAATGGTTCTTGGATGAATTCTAGTGGGCCAGGTTTACACTGGTTTATACAGGGGAAAATATACAGGTGGCAAAATATGATGTGTTGTAAAGTATACCATCATGTTCAGTCCTTTCAACCTTTCACGGATTACAGAAAGGTATAGGTTTGCCCTACCCGAGTGTTATAGTACAGCATTACAAGGTAAAACGGGTTCAAGGTCACACTGGGGGTAAAGTTTCAATTCATCGGTTGTTCTAAAATTGGTGCAATTGTTCGTCTTACTGTACAGAATCCGAAAATATAAGGTCGCGTTGTCAATGACTTTTGATAATAATTAAGAGGGCAAATTATGGGGCCATGGTCCACAGGGTCCTATAGGATACCACTAGCCTTCTCTAAAAGTCTCACTTGAAAGGTGAAACCCAGAATCTATATACATTTTCTATTTAAGTATGACCCAATGAACGATTTTAAAAAACAGTTTCACAAAAATCGGACCATTCTATAATAATAAACCTGAACTTTCTTGACCTATGTACTAAACAATAGGTCGTAATATGGCAAATATACTTTTTAGAAACCTTAATGAGCAGCCGAACAGACTGTATAAATTTTAAAACAATTTAAACCTTTTATTGTTTACCCCTGTACAAATTTTGCCCCCTTATAAAAACCCCCAAGAACATCATTTTTTAAACCGGCGGGTTTCTCGAACCACAAGTGTCGCCCTGGTTGCTTCGATCACTGCTTTATGATGAAGTTGGCAAATGATTAGAAAGTAGCACAAATGCAATGGAGAGAAGTGTTACAAAGTCACAACATGGGCTCACAAGGTCACATTCGGTCCCAACCAATGTCACATGAGGTCCCCCACCCTTCCCCCGACGCACGCCTGCTCCCCACGCACCCCCTCCCTGCCACCCCAGCCCCTTGTCCTTTCGCACCCACCCTGACCTACACCACCACACAGATTTGGTGAATGGGCCAAGGTGACATAGGTCACCAAGGTCCAAATGAGGTCCCAGGTCACAAGGCACTACGGTCACAGTCATAAAGGTCACACAAGGCACCAAGTACATGAGGTCATCAAGGTCATATGAGGTCATCAAGGCACATGGTCAAAACCAAGGTCAACATGGGCTCACAAAGTTCACTGAAGTCACCAAGTGTCCATGAAGTCACCAGGGTCCAATGAATTCACCAAGTCACAAGAAAGTCACTAAGGTCAAACAAAGTCACAAAGGTCACACAAGGTCACCAAGGTCATATTGACGTCACCCGGCTCCTAGCCGACGCACCCCACCCCCCCAATGCACCTACCCAACCCACACACCACCCTGACCCCAACAAGATTACACACCAGCGCCCGTTTCAAAGGTTCACAAATGGTCCCCAAGGTCACATGAGGCATCAAGTTCATAGAGGTCACATAGGGTCACATGGGGGCACCAAGGTCACATGGGCATCAAAAAAGGGCACTGAAGTCACCAAGGTCAAGAAGTCACCAAGGTCACACAAAGTCCATTAAAGGTCACCAAGGTCACAGGAGTCACCAGGCCTAGCGACCGCACCCACCCCTCCCCAACGCACCCACCTCTCCGCGAACACCCACCCTGCCCCTCTCCAAACATCACCCTTCCTCTCCAGCAACCCACATGCCCCCAAAACCCACCTGCCCCTCCCCACCACCCAAACCTCCCAACACCCACCCCCTGCCCCCTCACACCCCACCCTGCCCCATCCCCAAAACACCCCCCTGCCCAATCCCCAACACCCCACCCTTCCCCTCCATATGATTCACACACAAGATGTATGGTATAGTAGTTGTATGTAGCAAAGGAATTTCCGATGTACCATTTAGCGATGCAGCAAGTACGCATATTTAATTAGCTCATTTGCATAGATAGGATGATCAGGAAGTTTCAAATTGCAAAGAAGAAGCGCACCACAATGGGTTTTGTGCAGTGAAGGAATTTTTATATCGACTTCCGTCCAAAATATAACACATCCAACTTTCCCCTCAGCTCCACTATACCCCCACTCTCTCGTCTACCACCCCACCCCTTCATCCTTCCTACACTTTTTTACCCCCCACCCAACCCCTTACTTCCCTCCTCTTCCTACTCCACACACCCCTCACCTTACACGCCCCTCCGCCCACATTCTTCACAATCTAAACTCTCAGCCCTCCCCCCAACCCCCCTACCCCAACCCGCATCACCTTCCACCCTCCCCCTCACCCCCCCCCCTTATCCCCACCCCCACACCCCCTCGATTCTCCACCT
>JAMKCH010041661.1:0-13018 GCA_023653785.1 Ophioderma brevispina
CAGTGTATATGGATACGGCCCCAAATTTGCTCAAAAATCCCTTGACAAAACCAAAAAACAAACAAGACCCCCACCCGTCTGCCGCTTCCTCCCCATTAGGCTCTGGCAGTTTTAATCTGTATCTGTAGGTTGTACTGTACAACACTCCCCAGCTGGAGGCCACTCGCTACAGGAAGTGGTGGTGCCGCATAGAAAATTAATTAGACTTGCTGAGATGCTTGAGGAACTGCAGTCTTGCAGATGTTAGGAATCTTGATTTTAATAATAGAGTTCAGGTATAATTGTTCCAGTCTTGACGTTTTTAGGCAGATATGAATGTTTAACATTTTTTGCTGCGGCGATTACTTTATGCTTTAGGAAATGGTTGGTGGCCGTGATTGACGCTGGGCAAGCTGACAGCAGGCGTCAATTCGTCAGAAGCCAGAGGCCGTGTCTAGTCTTTATGAAAATAACAGAGTCTATTTGCGGTTCGTCTATTCTTTAAGGTGTCCCAGTTTAAATCTTTGATCAGATTAGTGAATGCTAGAGTGGGGTTTGTTCATAGGTGTTTTGACAAACCTTGCGGCTCTTTTTTGGATCATTTCAATTTTGTTTATGAGATCTTGTTGATGGGGGTCCCAAACTGAGTTAGAATATTCAGTAACGGTCTCACCACAGAAAATATGCTTTTTGCTAATAGGTTTTGAACAAGTATAACAATTACGCGGATGAAACCAAGGATTTATTGGCAGATGAAACATATCATAATGGATAATGTATACCATTACCAATTATTTGTTAACAAACCCGAGGTAAGGGGTGACTGTCGTTGATTAAAAATACATCACCAGTTTATATCAACATTTCAAATTCCTCTTATGGGTGATTTTCATGGTAACACACTTTTTTTGGCATGAATTTATTTGCCAGTCCATCCTCGCCATTTCATCAGAGTGTTTTAAGATCTTCTTGCAATAAAGTCTGATCATAGTCGTTAACCGATTTGGCGGTCTAAACACAATCATCTGCGAACAGCCTAACTTCCGAACTAAGCTTACGCGGCAAATCGATTTATATAGCCCCGAAATAAAAAGGGGTCTAGCACGTGCCCTGAGGGACGCCAGAACAACCTCTGCTGTCACAAGTCGAGTTTTCACCACCGACAACGACCCTCTGTTCACGGTGCTTAAGTAACTTGAAACCAAAGAGCAATTTATTTCTAATGGCCCATCCTTGTCAAGTTTGAGATAATCCGGTTATGGGAACGGAATCGAAAGACCTCGAAAAAGTCCATTATCATCATATCAGTCCTTGTGTTTTTTGTCAAGGGAGTGGGCAAATCGTTAACGGTCAGATGAGTTGTGACTCACATGAGTTGCTTGTTTCCGTAATAACCGAGCTGCTGTTAGCTTAAAGATAGAAATTTATCAAAATGCTGCATGACCTGAGAATGTATATATCTCCCAAACTTTGCCACTATATTGCCGTTAATGAAATATGGCGATAGTTTTGATGGCATCACTACGATCACCCTTCTTAAAATGGGGATACATTTGCACGCAGCCAAGATGATGAGTATCACCCCCGTAATCAAGTGATTTTTGGAACACTACCAACCGACAAGGCCGGGGCCACTTCCTCAGCAGCAATCTTAAGATACGAGAGGGACAACCATCAGGGCCATGGCTTTGTGAGGTTCGGTCTGCAAGTCACTTGGTGGACGCCCCCTTCAAAAAAAAAAAAAAAAAAAAAAAAACCAGTGACAATGAATATCAGGGATCGAAGGGATATGGCTAGGAGGTCAATAAGTACTGAGGTTTCTCCTGTGTGTACACGGATTAAAAGTGCGGTGTTAAGTATAGTGGCTTTAACAATGTTGTCCGATTCCAGTTTACATTTTTCCTTAGACAGGAATCCCAACCGTGTCTTGTTTGAGCTTTCATTTAGGACCAAAATTTCTTTTAGGAGGTGGTTAAATATTGAATTGAATACTTCTATAAGAGCGCCTAGTTCTTTTTTGGGTGGCTTACGCTGGGTATGAACATTTTTGAGAGACTCTTGATTGGGACTTTACGATACTGTTGTAAGCTCTTTTGCTTTCCTTCTCTTGGTGTAGAACGTTTGACCCGTCTATTGATCCATGAGTTAGATTGCGTTTGTTAGCCGACCATACGGGATGGGATGTGGGTATCCATGATTGACACAACCTTATCAACAAACTGATCATAATTATCCACGGAAAACTGAGAATTGTCTCTTGAGGAGAATTCCTCGCTGAATGCCAAAAAGTCAGACCTAATAGAATTTATGTCAGCTTTTGACCAAATGAAGGTCTTACGAGGTTTATATTTTCCCACAAAACATGGTTTGGTGCTGAGAGTGATAATGGGTAATGAATCCCTCATTAATCACTGAACCAGGGATCATAACAGACTGCCGCCATAAGGGGCATTATTTGTCAGAAGAGGTCTACATGTTATGGATCCGGTTGGTTTGGAGACACTTTGATCAATCCCAAATCAGAGCAATAATATGTCAAAACTGTTTAACAAATACCAATACTGGCATTAGTTTGACAGAATAATTTATCCCATTGATGTCGGGAAAAATTGAAGTCACCGGCCAACCACACTTGGGTCTCTTTAAGACTTACTGATTCTTATTAAGTGACTCGTCTCATTCCAACTGATCCTATATATTCGGTTGTTCCCCAAACTTTCTGCGATCTATAAAAGGCACACCGATCAAATCCTGTTTAGCACCTTGTATTTGTATGGATCCCCAACAATTTCACAATTAGAGTCAAGGTCAGTGCGAGGGTTTAAAACCAAATCATTTTTGAAGCTAGGAGTAACCCCCTTTGGTAGCGCCAAAATTGCGGTCTTTTTCTCATGACACGTAGTCCATGAGGGACAACTCGCTGCTGTTAATTGTACTATCGAGGTGGGTTTCAGTGCCAACAATAATGTCAGGAAAGTTGGTCAATACAAATGTTCATCCGAAGTTTTCCACGTAATCCCTGGAAACATTTCACAACCCTGACCTTTAAATGTTTTCTAGTGTTATGAGATTTATGCTTGTCAGGCTTGCTGTGTGTTGGAGATGATGAATCCAGGGTGGAGCGCGGAGCTCAGCACTCACAGTTACTACTAGAATCGCCATTTGAGTGATCATACTAAATGCAAATCATCCAAAGCTATTGGATAATTCAATCTTGGCACTGGTGAATAACGAGCTGGTAAAATTAGGGATTCCAATCATGGCAGCAAATCCACCTCGATTTGGCTACTATCTGCAAGACCTTGTAAACAGCTGTGGACATGCACATACAATCGACATGAAGCCAGCCATGACCTCGACACAGCACACTGCAAGCTGGATTCCACCATAGCTGCCTTGCCACATAAAACAACATGGGAATTTTGGGTTTATATGGGCCTGGGTTTGGGTGGTAAGTCCCCAGCTTGCATCATACAACCAAGAGTTTTATGTAGGAGAGTGACATTTCGACTTTTTGCTTTGGTGCAGACCGATTTATTGATTTTTGTAATTCAGATGTGTAAGTACATTAGCAATACCTGGGAAGGATTGGTAGTTGATTTGAAGGACACATGAATAATTTGGGACCTGGTGAGCTCCATGTTCATGATCCAGAGCGTGCCAATTTTCGGTATCATGGTTCAAGCTCAAGTTTGAGTTCGTATACAATTGGAGGGCATTTAAGAAAAGCCCAAAAGAAAATAGTAACCATATTCAGGTGATTAGGCACTAAGTCAATCAGTCACCTGTATTAGTTCACCTGTTAGTCACTAAATGGGAACAATGTTTACGTTTGATGGTATTTATAGAGATTAACAGAGCCCGAGAGTAAAAAGGGCGTACTCGTGATGTTAGATCATCGAGAACATACCTGCCAAAACATGCTATTCAGCATTGCACCGACTCTCTACTCAGTTCGATCTCACCTTATATGGTCCTTTATGACCGCCCGACTCTGCCGATGGAGTTACCTGCAGGACCGTCATTGTCGCGACACGGAACCTGGAGTTTTTTAGCTATCCATCATCACGTATAAGGTAAGCCTGGGTGAAAGAAATGCCTGGCACTGGTGTATCGTAAAATACTCGAGACGACGATTCAAAATGGCCGCCGCGCTTAGATCGATGACGCATATGTGTAAATGCGTTTGCAAATGGCCGACTGTGTAACTCGTCAGTGTAAAAAGCGATAAGTCTTGATTTTACGAAATGAAGCAGTTAGGAGGCAGCAATGAAATCAGCGGGTCCTGGGATGTTTCCATTGGCATGGTATGACATTCGGGGAGTTCTAGAATCAAAAACTGGTAATTTGGGGACCAAGATTTTCTCCACCGATTTTCAGTTTTCTCCACCGATGTTCAGAGACAAGTCAACACACCATGGATTGGCCCTGGCCCGCTTAAGATACTTTATTTGGTCCTGATGAAAATGGATTGTCACGTTAGCACATGGGTACTTATTTTGGTTTTTCATACTGAGAGAAACCCATAATAAAACTTGTTGAAAAAATCGCTGAGGCAACAGCCATCGTTTTCAAAGATAATGATACAAAACTTGCCTTGGTGTAGGATTTAAGCGATAAAAATGATCCGTTTGTGACTCATGCTCATCTTTATTTCCTTATCGTATATTTTAAATTCAAAGTTTTTGATCAGAAGTGATTTTTCTAACCAATACATCCCAAGACTTACTTTGTAACAGAAGAAAAATATTTGTATAAGGTTTTTACCGTATCCAATTTCAAATTTAAGAGTAACTACCAAAAATACAAACATGGTACCTTATTAAGTCCGACAGATCCATCTGTCGGAACCGATAAATATGGGTGTGGCTTTTTGCAGCAAACGGTTTTCGGACAGTTATGATTGACCCTTAACACATAGAATCTACACACAGTTATAGGTGCCTAATTTTTCCGATTGCCATATGTGTTTACACCCCTCGGCCAGCCCCCCCCGCCCCCCGCCCCCCCCCCCCCCCCTCCACCCCCGCACCCGCCCCCCCCCCCCCCACCCCCCCCCCGAAAGAGGTCTTGCGCTTGCCAACTGAGCTCTTAGAAGCAAATCCAAATGGGGGAATCCCTTTTTGGGGGGGGGCTATTCCAGTCACTCACTACTATAAGCCCGCTCCCCGAAAACCAGATGCTCAAGAACCAGAAATAAACAGCACATAACTTAGTAAACCTACTGCAGAGCAAATGCCTATAGAATTCTTTTCTAACCACGTACGGCCCTTCATTGGAACAAACTTCCTACATATATTGTTTGACAGCCCATCCATACATTTTGTAGACTCTTTCCCAAAGCAAGTTCTTGACCCATCCATCAAAGGAGTCAGAACTTGCTTAATGGACTGTGCCAGTCTGTCCCCATGGACCGATAGATTAGATGGAAAATCATGTCCTTATCAAAGCCAACATTGACAGAATCACAATGGACCTCATGAGCAAAAATTAAAGTTGTTGGTAAAAATGATATAAAGTATGGATCAAACTAATGTTTTAAACCGTGACCCCAGGCATGTAACATAAAACTGGTGGGATGATTTCATTCACGTGGGTTTTCTGAAACTTTTAATAATTTTACTGAGAAATTCCTTCTAAATTTCTGTCAAATTGGACGGACACAAGTTCAAAATAACAGGCGAACTCGTATTTATCGCGATGCGAAAATATGTCCCGCCGAATGTTGGCGATCACTAACGATGGTGATAATTGCACCTTCAACACCCTAAAACCCCCCATCCCCAATACCCCGCAACACTCCACCCCCTCCCCAACACCCCACAAACCCCACGCCCTCCCCAACACCCCACAACTCCCCAACAAACACCCCACCCGTCACCCCCAACACCCCCCCCACAAACACCCCCCACCCCCTCCTTACCACCCCTCAATACCCCCAACCCGACCGCAATCCCTCCTATAACGCGCCTCCCCCTTTCCGCCCCAACAACCCCTGCACCCTCGCATTCCCCCTCCCCACAACCCCTCACAAACACCCTCATCTCTCTTCCGCACAAGTCATGCCCCTCCCCACCCCCCTCACACTCAACCCTCCCCTACCCCCGTCCCCCACCACCCGCTCCTCACTCCCACCACCTGGCCAACCCACCAACCTCTAGTCCCCCCTCTTCCCCCCCTCTCCCGCCCGTCTGCCCCTCCTCCCCCTCCGCTTACCCCCCCCCCCCCCCAACACCCCAATCCTCGGCACCCCACCCGACCTCCCCACACAACCTTCCAATCCCCCCCCCAAAGATGGGCCCCCATCACCACCCCTCCCCCCACTCCCACCTCCTCCCCTCCCCTCTCCCCCCCCCTCCCGCCCCCCTCCCGCATCCAGGGCCCGGCCCCCCCCGCTCCCCTACCCCCTCCGCTCCGCCCCCACCCCCGCGGTCCCCCCCCCCCCGCCCCCCCACCCCTCGCCCCACCACCCCTAGCCTCTCCCCGCCTCCCCCATATCATAGTAGTCTCATGTAGTGAAGGAAATTTTCCTATCCATGCACCGTTCCAAGATACAGCAATTACGCATATTTAATTAATTAGCTCATTTTGCATCCATAGCTACATATATCCACTACTTTCAAATTGCAAAAAAATGTGTGCCCCATGATAGTCTATTATGCAGCGCAGGAATTTTTGAGTATCCTGTACAGTTTAAAAAATTCATAGCATTACAACGCTGTTTTTTGCATATTTAATTGCTCTTTTGCATGTACTTCAATATGCCCGCCCTAAATACGCCCAAAATCTAATCAGGTCAAGAACTCTTCAGTCCGCTTCCATCACAAGTTACATCATTATAAACGCCTGACGGATTTCCAGAAAACTTGTAAACCAGGCCTTGCAGGAAATTCTCTCTCATAAATTAATGCAAATTAGATACTTATTAGCATATTTTACGGATTAAAGGCCACACTCTAACATGGTCGAGATTTTGTCAACGCCGCTTCCTTTCCACCAAGTTACATCATTGTCGCCCTTACGGAATCCAGATAAAATCTGTATAACCAACATGGGTTAACATTTTGTCACAAGACTGACGAACGGCGGACGGACGAACGGACGCTGCTCATTTCATAGTCCCCCGTTCCGAAACTCGTTCGGCGGGGACAAAACGAGTCATTCTAGAACTGATTACGCGCATTTATCGCTAGTTTTTTTATTTTGCTAATTTTATATATTAGAAACATGCATTGTGATGTTTACACATGTATGGATTTTAAAAGATAGGATTTCATTTCTTTGGCATGCCAAGAAAAGTTTGTGCTAATTGACAGCCAATTCCATCAATTATAGTTACATTAGCAAATTTAAGCAGTCTGTCTTCACTCTTCAAGCATGTTGTTTAAAACGTTTTATAATTGTCCCCCTTTGGTTTTCTTAGAAGGAAATACTATGCAATAAATATTAAAAAGAAACATGTCTCATCATTTTAAATCGAAAAAAGAAAAATACTTTTCAATTCTTGTTCTGCTACCGTTACGTCCAGCATTAAGCAGTAAATATGTCCTATACTTCTGTCACAATAGCACGAAGTCTTTCAAAATTGCATTTATAAGTAGAATTTTCTGAATATTTGCTAATTTTACATTGAAACATGCACTGTTGAGGGTTTAATGCATGGGTTTTAAAAGAAAGGATTTCATTTTCTTTTTGGCAATGCCAAGAAAAAGTGTGTCTAATTGACACATAGCATCCATCATGCAATATATCCCGCGCAAATTATCAGCTGTCTTCAATCATGTTTGTTTTAACTTTTTTATAATTTTTGGTGGTTTAGTTTTTTTTTATTTGCAATAAAATATCAAAAAAGAAACTGATCCATCATCATTTTAGTGATAAGAAAATACTTTCATTCTGCACATTGCGTCACATTAGCAGTAAAATGTCCCCAATATTGTTGTCACAATAGCACACTGTCAAATTAATCCATCACATTAGCACAGTTTCTGTCAAAAAAAGTTTCAACGTTAATCAAAACTATGCCCGCATTTTTTGTCACTAACAAGCCAATTTTTAGCTATTTTAACTTAAGGTTCAATGAATTACCATTAAAATCACATAAATAAATTTTCAAATCAAAAATATATTTTTTTTTTTTGCCGCTGGTATAATAAAGTTTTTTGGTCCCATTATTGTGCTATCTGTCATTTACTGATTTAACTCAAATGGGGATCATGAAATGTAATTATTTAAAATCAATATCCAAATTTTGGAGCTTTTTTCTGCAATAAAGGAACATTTTTATACGCTCTACTATCTAGTTGCCTTACTTCCTCAAGTCATTGTTGTCAGTGTAAACTGCATCGACGACCAAGCATTAATACGCGGGCGTTGATTCAATGCGCTAACATACTTACACACAGTATAAAGACGGTGTGAAAATGTAAGCGCCAAACATTCCAGACTGGAGTTGAGGAAGATAAATAGTACTCTATTTTTCGGCTTTCTATTTTTGGTATCACCACTCCCCTCAAGTGATATACCCTCGACAATAAGCTTTGAACCATGATCTATTGACTTTGTGGGCGATCGATCGCCGTTTTTTTGAAGACTAGTGCGGCTGTGTCGAGGCCGTTTTCTGATACTAGACGCATGCTCATAAAGCGCCTTAGTTACATGTAAAATTTTTCAATGGAGGATTTATGAGGCGCTGCTCTCACAAACTACCTCCGAGTAAGGAAATTCAACATGCGAATTGACTACTTAAACGTTTAACTAGCTTGAGTTTGCCTGGGCTTTTTATCCGCTACAATACCCCTCTATCTCCTCTAACAAGCCAGAGAGGCATTTCATTTCATAGAACAGGGATCCCCTGTCCACCATATGTGATACAAGTCAAGAATTTGTGTTACTTACAGTCCTCTACGACACAAAATCGGCATATATGAAATCTTTGATGTCTTATCATTCCCTACAAAAGCCTCTCGATTTAAAAATACAACGGTGCACAGCTCATGCTTACTTCCGGAAATGTTAACCCTAAAAGCACACAAAATGACCAAAATTTGAACCAATTACTGGTACTAGTTAAACACAGTCTCTCCCCCCACTTCTGGCCGTACATACGCATTTATAGTCAGGCAGCAGTGGTCATCTACTGCGATAATTTGCCAACTTTGCTTTTTCACTTTCACGTGTTCAGACACACAAGAAATAGCTTTTCAATTCAAGCTTTCAAGCTTTCACTTGTTGCCGAATTTCAGTGTCGTATTTTGTCACCGTGGGGGGCTTTTTCAAAATGTCCGCCAAAATCATAGAAATCGAATAAAGTTTATTGTTTACCACAAATACCATCACTAGGGTTAGAGGGTTCTGCCTTATTTTTGCCAAGTGAACCGTTAGAAAATGTTTTAAAAAAAACAAAACCGTTTTGTTCAGGAATGATAAGGGCGTTTTTTTTCAAAATGGCCGCAAAAGCAATAGCGAATTCCATTAAAAGCATATTGTTTACTACCAAAATATCATTAATAGGTCGGGTTTCTGTATAATTTTGGCCATGGGGTGATCTCTAGAAATTTTTTCAAATAAAAACAGTGTTGTTCAGAAATAATTGATGGTGGGCTTGTTTCCAAAATGGCTGCCAAGTTTTTTTTTTTAAAATTAATCAAAAACTGTCCCTAACAACATATTAATTGATCAAAATGCCATTTAATAGAGTGGAGTTTTTCTAGATAATTTTTTAGCATATTGATTTCCTATAATATTTTAGGACAAAGGCTAATTCTTACACATACTAGAGGCGCTTTTCCCACGATGGCTAACAAAATAATTAGAAATTAAATCGAAAAAAATTAAAACATCATTATGGGGACTTTTCGAGATTTTTTACTTACCTCTATGTGAATTGTTAAAGATGTTTTTCTATCAGAAACAATACTGTTTTACAATTAACAGATTAAACCTAACCTCTCCCGCACATTTGTGGAGTAGAGCACAATTTTGGTATATGCTTACCTGGTTGTAATGATTAATGTGTCTTTCCTTCTATGGCCACTAACTAATGTTCTCATCCCAATTCCACACAACAATGACAGAGGTCCACGTTTTTGCTGATATTTGTGGATAACAAATAGCCAACAAATTAGAGAAACCTTTGACCATAAATATGAACCTTTTGCTGATGATAAAGATGTTCAAAAGTCCAAAAAAGGGCCTTTTAAGGGAGTTGTGGTCACTTTTTGAAGGATCTCCCAATAAATACTGCAACTGCACGCATCCCTGGAGATAGCACATACACACAGCACATATTGGATACAGTTGGATTTAAAGTATTACTTTTGTAACTTTTGGGGTAACTTTTCGTACCAGAAGGGCCGTCTTGGTAAATATTTGTTGTAACAATGCAACTTGATAAGTCATTTATATTAGAGGAGTTTAGAGAAGTTTTTTTCACTTAAATGTCAGTAAGTGATGGTATCAAGACAAAATTGATGCAATTTTAATGTCTCCAACTCAGACTTGAACCATTTTATGTGCTCATTGGTGTTTCTCTATGGTGATAACAATGAACATTCGCGCACTTGCTATGAATATGCAACAAGTCCCCGGCCACGTTTGTAGAAGTTTTTTTTCATACTTAAGATCCCCGTCATATGCCATTAATGAGGAAAAACTGGTTACCCGCTGGTGATACTCTCGCAAAGTATGGAACTGGTGCGGATGCTAATTATGTTTCGATAGAGAAGGTTATAAAGAAAGGGTGAATTTACTACTCACAAAGAGCGAAGAGCAACTTGCCCAACTTATAGGGTTGACACATCTTCTATCAAACTCTCTACGGAGCTTTCTTGCTTCTGGTTTATTGCCGGCACTCATAGGTGGGGGATAAAATTCCCTGAAACTCTTTTAAATCTCTGAACGTGAAGGTCTTTTCAAAAATTAGCGTTGATTGTATGATCTGCAGTATTAGACTGCTCTGTCCTCTTCCCAAAAAGGCCATAAAATAAACCTCTTTATGTACCTCTTAGGATATACTTCTATGGTCAGGGCAACTGTTCCACTTCTAGCCATGTCATGGTGGAACATTGTAACTTTAAAAAGAAGACCTTCACATGGTATGCATAAAATTTGTGTCAAACTCGGCGATGCCCACAAAGAATGCATGCCGATTTGCAGTTTGGAAGAAGGCCATTCATACAGGAATGTTGCAATTGGAAAAAAGACAGCGTGCTATAGAGATAGGCGCCAGTCCGTCAAAGAAGACCCCATGAAGGCTATTTGTAGGTATTTTACTCTGATATTATTGCTGTAGCAGCCTTGTGTAAAAACTATTTTGAAGAAGATTGACGAGTAATAGTGGTTGGTCGGTTGGTTCGTTCCTGTCATGACTGACTATCGTGCCCTCAGAGATGCGATGCCAGAGATTACGATCTTCAGCAATAGATAGCACAGTTTTGTCCGGTACACCAACCGCCTTGATTTTGCGGGTCGACCACCGAGCCCTTGGCCTGCATCTTCTTTTTTGCCTTCAACCATTCTTGCATAGTCACCTTCCCCAAGGTGTTTTCCACCACGCCATGATACATGACCACAATTCTTACGATTCTTCTGGATGGCAGATCTTCTGTAACACGCGTTTTTTCACCACAATCTCCCTGAAGAACACTGGAGTTTTCTAGGTAATAACTCCTCTGTCAGCCCAGATCTTGGATAGATTTGCATCCCATGGCCACAGCCAAACAATTCCGTAGTAATCAAAGATCCAAGAAAGTTGAATTGAATCTATAACACCCCACCTCCTTTTTCCATCAACCCTAGGGCTCTCCTCCCTGCTTTCACAGGACCAATAAGCCATCACCTAGTCTTTCTGACATTGTGGTACACACATATAGCTTCACTTGTTGGCACATCAAGCATCAGCAGAAAAATAAGATCCTCACAGATAACGCTTTGTTAAGAAAGCTTTAAGCCAAGATTTTCTATTCAACCCCAGAGAAAGGAGGAGAGAGAGTGAAGTGGCCGCGACTTTTTTAATTTTTTAATGAAACCTGATCACGTTACGATCTCCCCTAAAAGAGAAAAACAAAATTTTGGGTTGATAAGATTGCAAGAACCCCAATCACTGCCAGTGGCTTAAATTTCTTTTTGACATTGGGGGGATGAGGTTGTGAACATTTCTGAATGAAACCTGGTTTGCTGAACAGATTTATTACTAGCACAGGCGCTAAATTTTTTTGCATTTAAAGCTAAAATTGTTAATGTAATTGTAATTAGAACAACATGCGTGAGAAGCGAGCGGAAATTTTACCATTTTTAAACTAGTATGGTAACTTTGAGTTCTTTGGTCAAACACATGAACGGGCATCACCATTGGGGGGGGTTATGTCCTAATTGCCATCACCCGTATCAAAATATTGGGGATATATACCTCCCCCCCCCCCATCCCCCGGCATTTACGCCTATGATCAATAACAATGCAGCACCACATACCACGTTTTTGTATACAATATTTTTTATATATATGTATTGTTGTTCAAAATTAAACTCCCAGTGTTTTATTATACTATTTAAGGGTTTTGCACAGATCCTCGAATAGCATCCAAAGATTGGAAATAACCACAGATTTTTTTCTGCATCATGGCAAATGCTTCAACACATATAGGTATACTCTTGGAAAAGACTTTGTGGAAGCAAACGACAGTCATGCTGCCTGGTCCCCTTTACAGGCCCACCCCCACGACACCATGTGATTTCTTGCTGTTTCCAAGTCTGAAAGCTGACCTTGCAGGACCTCGATATGCTAGCCGAAGTGCTATTGAAGGTGCCATTCATCATGCCTGAGAGGGATTCCATAAACGGTGCATCATGATGCAGTAACCATCAAGGGGATGGTTAGGGAATGTGTAGTTTTGGGGGGCAAAGGTCATGTAGGGTCATTACAGGTCAATTGACATATAGCCCACAGGTCTTTGGCCAGTGGTTTATCTTGAGGCAAGTTTTGTGGCTATACAACTTAAACTTGGAAGAATGTTTCAGACACTTTTTTTGGGTCAAAGGT
>JAMKCH010041662.1:0-12590 GCA_023653785.1 Ophioderma brevispina
CACGTACTCTACTAGTACCGGTAATTAAAGTTACGAACGGGACTTAACCCCTGTCTTCTCGCATTAAATCGTCGGGACTTAAGCCAAGTTAGGTTCGATAGCGTTAACCCCGACGCGCGTCCACACGGCAATTATTTATTATCCAACACTAAAACCGATCAATTTAGATCCGGTATTAAGTGACTTATGGTCGACCGCATGGGAGACGATTACAATGGGGTTACAATAGGCGTGATGGGAATTAGTGGATTGGGTTTTTAATTCCGTCGGACTTAGTGATACCCGTAATAACTACACGTGTGGACACGATATTCTTGGGCACCTCTAAAATGTCCGTAGTAGGCACCAGGTGCTAACTTGTGTTTGTAAACATTGATGTTAACTCATCTATACACAGTGGGTCCTTGCGACAAAGATAAACTATTGGTATGCCTTTCAGTAAAATTGAAGCAGTGTTATATTGCCGATCGTACAGGCCAAAAAACGCAGAATTTATTGGGGTGTTTGTTGAAATATGGACAGTGGACAATGCTTCAGGGGCGGGGGTCTCGCTTGTGAGATATTTGCGTACAAGTGGATCTACCGCTCTCTCTCAAATTGTCCTTTTGGGCTTTATAACACGTTCATCACCAGAAGAAAACCTTTGTCGTCTAAAATTTAAGACATTTTTTCAAGAATCAGTACCGAGTCTGCCTAGATGAACTTTAATGACCCCTACGTCACTCAATTGCTACCCTGCCAGAGTTGCCACCAGTGAAGTAATTATCCCTAGTGAAAAGACCGCCCTGTCCCCAAAGTTTACCAGCAATACAACCTTGGGGAAAGCAGACATGCGCCATACTTAGGGGTTTCTACACCCTGGCTTACACCATAAAAGCATAGTCGACATTCTGAGGGAGGTGAAGTTTTAAAGTGAAATTGTGATTATGAAAGGTCATAGGGCATTAAATAAAGAATGCTTCCATTTTGTAGAAAAAAAAAAGCTCTGGTTGTTGCCTGGTCATAAGGAATTCCATAAAATGCATAATTTAATTGAATGCTATAGATACGATATGGTTAGAGGGTAAAAATGCTTAGCCCAAGTTTTTCCTCTCACTTCCTTAACGGTAAATCCCATGGCCGAAGTTGAAAAATGGTATGATGATCTTGCATAACTGCCGAGATTTGCAAAGGTTGTTGATGGAAGTTTCTAATTTTTGCAGGAAAAAGAGGGTATAATTTTGACTATGCTACATGTTGGCCAAAAACATTTTCCACAGTTGGTGATCACCAAAGCGGGGCGCAACGTTCTGAAAATCACAGAACATTTTGAGCCCACCCTGTAGTGTAGTATTACTAGTTTAGTAGTGTAGTAGTAGTATAGTGAGTAGTAGTAGGTAGTAGTAGTAAGAGTAGTAGTAGTAGTAGTTAGAGAGTAGTAGTAGTATTGTAAGTAGTCGTAGTAGTAGTAGTAGCAGTGTAGTAGTAGTATGTAGTAGTTAGTAGTAGTTAGTAGTAGTCGTAGAAGTAGTGGGGGTGGGGTGGTGGTAGTTATAAAGCGTTGAATGAAATCATGGCTTGTAAAAATGTGCAAGTTTTAGGAAAATTTGCCAGCAATTGATGCTAAAAGGAAGAATTTAAAACTACCAAAAACCTAACCAACACAAAAAAACCCCAATTTTTTTCTTCGTATAAACAAGCCATACTTGGTGAATCTATCTGTAGTTTTTTTGAATGATGTTATTATGTAAATATTTCACACCAAAGTGGTGCTGTAGCATGCTAACAAGTGTGGGAAAATGGCTTTTTCCAAATGGTATTTTTAGGAAAATGTTGGCAAAATTGATAAAATTGAGGATTTCAACCCAATTTACTTCTATAACAAGCAGACTTGTGATATATCTTAGTGGTTGTGTTTGAGTATGTTTATTTAATGTCGATATTTCAAACCAAAATAGTACTGTAGCATGCGAACAGAGTGTGTGAAAAGACTTTATTAAAATGGGCCATTTTTAGGAAATTTGCAAAATTGATAACAAATTGGGATTTCAAACCCATTTACTTTCTAAACAAGCATACTTGGGACTATCCTTTTGTGTTTGATTATGTTTATTATGTTAGATATTTCAAACAAAGATAGTAGCTGTAGCATGCTAACTGTGTGTGAAATGGCTTTTTAAAATGTGCCATTTTTAGGGATTTGATACATTTAGAGACGTGCAAGCTGGACGAGCGAGCACGGCTCCCGAGCGCTTGGACGAGCCCGAGTCAAAATGGTGACCTGGACGAGACACATGCCATTGATGACGTTGGAAAAGGCTCGTCCCGCACGAGCCACAGAGATACACATTGGTCTGGCGAGTTATTGAATTGCCCACTTCAAGTACTCACTCGAGTTGGGCGTATTATGTCGTGCCGCCGGATTATATTGATTGCGATTTGTTTTTCTTACAAACAACTTTTTCCAATCCAATACAGCATTTCGGACCTATCGTTGCTATAAGTAAAAAATATGGTAAGAGAAGGTTACCTTCTCTTACCATATTTTCTTCAACTTCTGAAACTGAAAAAGTTGCAAAGTCAATACACCACGAGTAAATGTTAAGTTTATTTATGGAGGTGTCTATGCAAAAAAAAAAACTGGAGACTACATACACTTAAAACACACGGCAAAATCGGAATTCTGTCATTCAACACATAGCCTATCGGGATCCTGATTTGTTAACAATTTAGAATTTACGGGGAGTTTTAGCTTTCTCTTACCATGTTTTCGTTCTTCACCTTCGGAAACACTGAAAAAGTGCAAAGTCAATACACGAGTAAATTAGTTTATTTATGGAGGTATCTATGCAAAAAACCCCTGGAGACTACATAAAATTTACACGGGCAAATTCAATGTGTGTCATTCACTACATAGGCCATCGGAGGTCCTGATTGGGTCCTTATCGCTTTTTGTAATTAAAAGATATAATTAATATTTATACTTCATAAATTAAAATAAGTTTACTAACTATCAATCCTTGTAAAATAATAACAGGTGATCCCCCAACAATGTACAATAACCTAAATCTCTGGCAGCGATTATACATACACGCACGCACAATACGTATAGCATGCATACTTCATGCGACCTAACGCTGGTGGAAGCGGCCGAATGTGTGCTGCGAAGTGGTTGTTCACCTTGCACCCCGGCGTTGCCTAATTGCGTGTAAAATGTATCGACTCCTTGTCGTATATAACGGTGGAACTTGGTTTTGTTATTACGTGTTTACAAACTCTAGTACAAATTGAGTATTAATAGATAGCATCATAAATGACTACCAATTTATAAGAACACGATATTATTATTACGTTGAAGCTAATTTAATTTGTTTTTTTTTTTCTTAAAGGCGCTGTACATAACCGTATGGAAATTAACAATAATTGGGCGGAAGAACATACGGGAAACCGTACATTTTGGTTGGAGCATCCGGACAAATGTTTTATAATCTAAAATCCTTACACTGTAACTCGTTATTTAAGATTTCCTGTAAAATTAACGGTCAAGCTCCGTAATTCCAAATTGTTTTTTAAACAATTAAAACAATTTAGAATTTACGAGGAGTTTACCTTCTCTTATACCATATTTTCTTCAACATTCTGAAAACTGGAACAAAGTGCAAAGTCATACACGAAGTAAATTTAAGTTTTATTTATGGAGGTATCTTCGAAAAAAAACCCTGAGACTACATCAACTTCACACTCTGGCAAAATTCGATGTCTGTTATTCAACATATAGGCCTATCGGGTTCTGATTGGTTCCCTATCGTCTTTTTGTAATTAGATACTATATAAATTAAACACTTTTGCGTTAATTCACATATAATTTTTAAAAAATAATCAATGCCTTAAAATAATAACAAGTGATCCCAACCATGTACAATAACCTAAAATAATCTGGCAGACGCTATATACACGCACGCACGATACATAACAGATAATGCATCGCTTCATGCCTGACTGCGCTGTGGCAGCGGCCGAATGTGTGCTGCGAGATGGGTGGGTGTTCACCCGGCGTGCCTAATTGCGTTTTCAACTCAAATGTATCTGACTCCTTGTTCGTTATATAACGGAACTTGTTATTGGTTTATGTGAGTTACAAACGCTAGTGCAATTTGAGTATTAACAGATATCATCATAATGAAAACCAATGTATATAAGACCACTTCTTATTATGATTACTTTTAAGCAATTTAAATTTGACTTTTCTTAAAGTGAGCTGTAAAAATAACCGAATGGAATTAACAATAATTGCGGAAGAAAAATCGGGAAACCGTGAATTTGGGGAAAATCGCTGGTACAATGTTTTATATATTCACTGACAAATGACCTTTATTGTCGAATTTCAAATGTAGGCGTATACTACTGCTTTGAAAGAAACAGGCCCTATTGCAATGACTTTTAAAAATAATGCAAATGAAGGCATTGTCATATTTTACAACGACTCTGTTAAATCGTTATAATGTTTCTAAGAATGTCCTGTGTTTGCTATTACTCATAATTTTCACAGAGACCAATGGAAATAAATGAATTTGAAAAAAAGAGTGTTCTTTTTTTCAGGAGCTTTCAATATATGTTTAAAGTGAAGACTACTATCTCAACATTGCACAATATTACTCACTCACACCACAAAACGGTTGTTTTTAATTTTAAACAGTGTTACGGGGGGGGGGGCCGAACTGAACACTTTGTGTAAACGTGTTTAAACACTATTTAAACTTGTAACCACATAGTTTTTGCATACAAGTACACGACGCGCAAATAGGAATTTTGAAATGATCAGTGCCATAGCCCCTCCCTCGTTTCTCATTTTTGAATACGGTAAAACTGATTTTATCGGTCAATTTTCTTAAATTACTGTTTTAAAATCCTGAAATTTTTGATGGGTGATAACTAATTGTGTTATTTCACTAGCCCCGTCACTTTCCTGGATTATTAGAAGTCCTCGGAGGGGAGGGGTCATATCCTCGGAACTTACAAAAAATGGCATCGAGCATTTTTCGTTCTGATGCGGCCCGAATTTGGTAAATATCAATTTTTCATTGAAGTCATTTAGTAAAAATAAAAACCACCCTCCCTCCTCACTTAAGACGCTACTGCTAAGAGAAACAATAATAATTTCAAGGGACTTAACAGAAACCTATTTGAGAAACGTTTTTCATACCGACAATTGTTACAGTACTACACTTTCAAAAGTTGTGATGAATTTTTTAACGGATCGATAAGAAAATGTGTGCCAGAAGGATAGACGTAATATAATATAAATTTGACACACGGCTGTAGAGGAAATGAAAGCCTACCAAGATTCTTTTAAAAATTTCACAAACAGAGGAGCTGAACTGTTAAAGTGTTCAGTTTGGCGATGTCCAGGCCTACCGTATTGGGTTTTTATATTTGAAACAACATCTAAAAAGTTTAGTTGAAACACCAACAACGCGCGCGAATACGGGAAAGTTTTACAAACAAATAACCGACTGCACTGTCCACAGCACTATTTACGCGCCCAGCCTAGGCCTATAATAGCTGGATTAGCGGTATCGGGAAGAAAAAATGCCCATTTTTCGGATTTTTTCCAATGGAGATAAAAACTTGTAGGAGCCTGTGAAATAACTTCATGCAAATAAATCCAAACATATGTCAACCAAAAATTCCAAACCATGAGAATATTTTAACATGTTTTACTCATTGATCGATACTCTGCATTTATATGAGTTAAGCACCTTTCCACGATATCTCATTCGATTTGGCTCTGTTAATGGTTATGGAAGCTAACAACCACTTGTAACAAAAGCCGTAATAGTCGGGCTTGAGTGGCGTGCAAATTAACCCTCCATCCTTGCTGTGACGTCGTGACCTGTCCATCAGTGACGTTGGTGCGTTCGAGCAAAATTATACCAAACCTGACGCTGTATTCATCGATTTGCTTGCAAGGCCGGCCTTGCAAACGCTCGTCTTAAATGTATAAGTCCCGTAGGAAAATGTGGCAAAACTATAAAATAAGATTTCAACCCAGATTTCTTCCTATAACAAGCAATCTTGTGAATATAAACTGTAGTTGTTTTCAATTATGTTTATTATGTAGATATTTTACACCAAAGATGGTAGCTGTAGCCATGCTAACAAGTGTGTGAAAATGCTTTTTAAAATGTGCCATTTTTAGGAAAATTTGCAAAATTGATAGAAAATTGAAGATTTATTCAACCCATTTCTTAAGTATGATGCCCACCGAGTGAATGTATTGCCCTTGTTTTGAGTTTACGTTTACATAGAGAGACTGAATACAAAAGACAGTAGTTATGGAATGCTTACTGTTTGTAAAATTGCTGTTTAAAGACATTTTTGGGAAAAATGTAGTGACGGGATGAAATGTAAAATCGATTTTTCAAGACTTAAAATTAGGGAATACTGTAAGTTGGATTTGAAGCTGATTGTTTCAGCATATCAATTTTAACATACCACCCTTGCTATTTCAATAAAAGTACTAGGTCAACCAATCTATATCTGTTGATAATTTGGGTGCCTAAATGGCAACTTTTGTGCTGAATGAGCAGTTTTACTATTATGATGTTTAAATTGGGGTTTTTAACCCAAAATCTAATAAAACATTTGTCAGACCAGTTTTTGTTTTTTTTTGATTTCTGGATATATGTTTACAAAGAACCTATCCCCAAAAGTCACAATAATTTTCAGATTCATGTTTAAGGAAATGATGGTTTAAATACAACTTTTTGGGGAAAATGTATATTAGCTTCATTCTGTGTTAAAATATGGCGTAACTTGGCCCATTTTTAAGCCAACCATACTTTAAGGGATGTTTGTGGAATGATCGTGAAATTTTGTTCAATGACATTGGGCATCATTATAAAAGAAACATTGATGGCCGTTATTTTTAATGAAATTAAGGCACCTCAAATTGGCTGTTGGGCATTTGAGTATCAAATATCAAAAATGGTAACAAATGTTATATTTCCCCCAAACATGATTTCAAAAATTCTTTTTTATTTCTCTGACGGGCATATATTGACAATGTATTTGACTCTAAAACTGAGACTTAAAGTTCAACCATCTGACCCCAAAATAAACATAACAGGCAAAAAGGCTTAAATGAGTTTTGACCCAAATAATACGAATAAGTAGTGGGCCACCCGATTTTTTCTTGATCTTAAGACCCTCCAAGAATACTACAAATTTGGTGATATTGATTTTTCAAACCATCAATTGAAACAATACTGCAACTTAAAATCAAAAATTGGCAATTTGCAAGTTCTGATAAGTGGCCCTTCTACAAGTTTCTCCTTAATAGTATATACACAATATCTCATAACTAGTATTTCTAATACCTAAATAGGGATTACGACATTATCATGCATAAACAAAACCTCGCACTGTCAAATCGATTTTTCACAAAAATTACATCATCTGAATCTTTTCGTCATTTATAACCTCTTGGTATCCCCAGACATGTAATGTGGTTTGGATCTTAAAGCATAAACAGTTTGACTCAGTTTTTCTAAGTTTACAATCTTGGGAATTTCCCATTTCCCCTTTGTGCAAATGGATCTACTTAACAGGTGCCCTTGCACAAACAACACTAAGGGAAGCCCTGCTCTCTTTTTTATCATAAACCAAAGTCCTTTTTCCCCGTGAGAAATCCTTTCTCAAATGAATTGAAAATCAAATTAACATCTTCAATCTGAAAAATGGAGGCTATATAACAATACATAAGCCCCCACAACTTCTGTCTCATTTGCTTTACTCGCATGAATGAACAACTTTTTACTTCGCCCGACTGAATGACCATAAATCCTATCATCCATTGAATCGTGAGATTGTCGATCACCGAATGAGATGTGCACAGGATGAGAATGTCCCATCTGATTAAATGTCTTTCGCTTTTCCGAATGTCCAGCATCGTGCCAAATAACGTACACCTTCCAGCATGAAAAAAAAGCACTTTGTCGTCGATTTCGCCTTGCGACCCTCGCTTATAAAATATCCTTAGATGTCAATAACATCAAGAACATGTCCAGTATGTGTTGTGTTCAGAAAGTTTCGTTTCAAAGATACAAAAAAGAACAATTTTCCAATATGGCGGTATAAATCGCTATGACGAGTGTGATGTTTTTATCACAGTGTCATATTTTTATTAATACCCTGGGTACTAATTAGGAAACTTTTGACCTTGGTAGGTCCGAACCAGCGTCCACCAACTGCTATTTTTTTTTTTTTTTGTATTGGTAATCAGCAAATAGCCGTGTTCGTGCATTGGAAATAAAATTCCAGGCCAGCTTGTAAACTAAGCACTCAATGGTACATCATTTAATTTCCGTAATGAACCGCACGAACACACACACTAAAAGAGTTTGCTTGGCGATTTATAGGACTTGCTTCGCAGCTCAATAAGTGCATGTAATTACAAAAACTATTATTGAATACTTCAAAATTAGGAATCACCCACGTATATAACATCCGAAAAATTACGAAACGTGGTTAGGTCACTCGGAGTACTTTGTAGTTCACACGAAGGCTAGGTTTCGCGAACGGACCCCGATCCAACCAGTTCTGTTCTCAATCTGTTGAGGCATCGCCATTCAGCCCATTGATGAGTCAGCTCCGGTGAAGATCTCACCAGGTTCAATACCAATGGATGTTACTTGGTTGATATCAGTCTTTTCTTCGTTTCTTTCCACCAGGCCACTCTCTTTTGAACTCCTTAGAGACTGTTTCAAAAGGTCGGGCTTTGCTTAAGAAACTCTCTCTGGATTTAGGCGGTTAGCAACTGTCTCTGTCTGGAATAAATGCTTCCCATTAGATAAGTTAGATACTTGGCAGCGTACCTTTTAATCCCCCCCCTCCCGCTACATACTACGACGGATGTCTGGTGTGAGCCAAGCATCTAGGATGTGAAGTTGTTCGTTGGGGCGTTGGGCGAAGACATCCTGTGGTAAAGCCGACAGCAGGAGACATTTAACCCTGGATCAAGCTTCTAAAGCATGAAGTTGCATCTTTCCCATACAGGCATACTCTGCATAGGAGTAGCACAGGGTTAGGTGCCGTGATCTTAGGGTAAATGTGGGTGACACCCCATCTGTTGCTAGTTTGTTTTGTTTAAGATGTTATTACGTGATCATACTTTACTCTCGCCCTTCCTATGTGGGCCTTACAAGAGAGCGTGCGGTCCAGTACTCAACCCCCTCCAGCAATGGTTTCCCTTGGGCTACATTACACAGAGTTTCCCTAGGCTATACCTCGTCCAATGGCATTGTTAATACGCCGAAGAGTTCTTGCACTCCGACGGGTACAAACATGCCAAAGTCGCTGATTTCCCTCGGTAAATCGCAGAGTCGGGTCCTGTAAATCGCAACATCATCGAGCGTGGGTCCTTGAGGCCACAAAAATCCCCAGGCTACCACGATTGAATCGTAAGTCCGCATATTGCTTCAACTGGTTACGAGCAACGAATAACCACATGTCCCACGCTAACCATTTCACCACAGAGCTGTTCGACGACTTCGCCGGAGCACAGAAATACAGGTCTGACACTGGCGACTGTTGTCTTTAATGGAAGAGAACCGATACGTCCTGGCCGTCAATGGAAAACAAGATCGTCCGATTATCTTCTTCTTAGCGTGTCCAACTTCATAGAATGGCTTGTCTGGTGTTACTAATTTTATTCAACTGAGTAAGCTGATCTTGTGTTGGGCCGCGCGTATCCATGATACGGACGCTCCAACATGGCCCGCTTTTTTAGACTGGGGATCCGACTTGGAACAGTGAGGGGTTTAGACCCTACTCTTATTGGACACTGACTGCGATTACATTTACAGTTGGGTGAATCTCTGTACCCGGCTTAACGTCCACTCCGAAGGACGGGAGTTTCATGATTCATTTGCCCATTCCCTAGTGAACCATGGAGGATCAGGAGAACGGCTCGTATTTATTCAATAGCTCGTATACATTTAAATCCAGATTGAGCAACCCGAAAAATCCCAGCAATTGGCCCACCGGGATCAAACCTGGGATTTTGGTAAATTTTTACGCCCACATGAAAGTACCCTAACTGCTAGGCCACGCTTTCCCACAAGGTTAATCGATGGAAGAGACATTGATTACGTGTCGAGAACCTCCGATATGACTATATTCAGGAAATTACGGGGAAATGACTCAGGTGGTGGCGGCTCAGTGATGGGATGATCATTATCAGTATCGAGGATAACCGTCATTGGGGTGCCAGATGGAAACATGAACGCCGTCGTGTACCTATACATTTTAAAACCACTGCCTGTCCATGCACATGTTTTATGCAACCATAAATTTCGGCTGCAAGCCGACAACGCCACGTCGCACAGGTCCGCTGTAGTGAGACAATATCTTGAAGGGTTGAGCAGATATCATGCTTGCTTGGTCACCCTGATATGAATCCCTATCCGAGCATGCCTAATGTCCTTAGCCGAGCCACAATGCGAAGGGACAATCTTCCTCAAACTCTACAGAGTTAGCTCAGGCTCTGACCGATGAGTGGGAAGCACTGCCCATGGCCAATCCTAACAACCTTGTGGACCGTATTTGCATTGAACGTTTTTAATTTTTTAAAACCAATTAAAGAGGGGCACTGCCAACAACCCTACCCTATAAGAAAAAAAATTAATTACAAAACACCATGCTCTATCTAAATGTTAAGATATTTTGGCCCTAATTTTAGAAGACAATTTATCACAACCGCTTTTTTTCCTTGGGATAGATCACATGAGAAAATCACATATTTGGCCAGTAATCAAAAGCTGACGTACGTCCTGGACTCTCTACTACTTATATTTTGGATGGAGAAACAGAGGAGTACGGAATGCAAGAACCAGGTATTGTATTTACCGCACACATCAACACAATGTGGCCGCATGTGGAAAAATAGTTTAGAGAGGTTGTAATATCATCGAAAGTCTTGAAAAGGTTGTTCTTTATGGCATTTCTCCAGTGTGCGAATGTCCAAATCTGGAGATGCAGGCTAAGAAATGGAAATTTACTTAGATCAGCCTTAAACTCCATTGGGGACGAATTACCTATATCAATGAATATCTTTACCTGGATGAACCGGAACTTAACATGGTTAGGGCACATGTGGTCCAGGGGATACAACGACCGACTCATGACCCCAAAGGTCCTGGGTTCTAGTCCCGCTGAGACCAATGTGTGGTGAGTTGGGCAATGCACTTAACCTCGCTTGCCTCTCTCCACTCCCCATGCAAAATGGGGAGCTGTTAGAAATATTGTCCATTGAGGGCCCAAGGTTATGAGTATGCCTGGGCATTTGTATGGCAGCTGGCCATACGTCCCTAGTGGCAGCAGAATAATGTAAAGCACTTTGAAATGTGACGGGTGATATATAAATGTCCGACATTTATATTATTATTTAGTTTATAACACGAATTTGAACGACAATTAAAACTATGGCTTAAGGGGAACATGGCTATCGGTGGGAAGGGGGCTTGCTCTCAGATTTGACCAAGACCCTGAGGCTAGAATGGTAACATCTAAGTCCCTATTTTAAAAGTATTTAGACTTTTTTTTTCTTAAGTGAATGTTTGACGAACTAGAGAAAACAATTATTTATTTTTATCAACAGTTGGATTGCCTACCCTATTTGTCAAAACTATTTTCTTCCAGAAAAAAGGAAAGTCTTAGGATTCTAACTGCGAAATATGTTTAAATATGTATCTAATTTGCATAGATCTAACCATGGACAGGGCCGTAGCCATGGGGTTCGGGATGCGACGCACACACGCACCCAAAAAAGTGACAAAGGTCCGCCTTTCTAATGCTGAAGGTCCGCTTTGTCATGTTACGATTGTTGAAGTGTCTGCTTGTCTAAAGCTTACGTGTTTTAAGGGTTGTGGTACATGACTATGAAATAATTTTCTTTTTTCAAAGCCGATGTATCGTTTCCATCATCAATTCTTTAAGACTAAAAAAAAAATCAAATTCGCTTTTGGATTCGAAATCACACAATATGTCGAAAATTAGTCAAAAATCCAACATAGCGGACTGCAATAAAATTGATCAGGGTCAAACCCTTCCATGTACCAGATTGTTATACCTGTTTATTATCCATTCCAGTTCAAGAAGATTAGGCTTCCTGGCTGTCCGATCCTTGCTGTCAGTTCGAGGAAATCCCGCTATAGTCGGGGACAGAATAAGGGGACCAAATGCCAGACAAAATTCAAGCGGCGGTGAGAATAGATTGCGTGGTGAACAATATAAGCGTTTTGGAAGGTACGGAAAGTTTACTTCGGCGTGAATTATTGTGGTCCGTGGGGGGCGGGGTCGAAGCCGACTCAAAGTGCGGCATGTTTGACATTTTTTAAATCATATTTTGTTCGAACATATGCCCCTCCCACCCTACATTCAAACCAATCACAGTCCGCGCCGCGCCGATTTGAAAACCTTGACTACGCGCATTGGCCGGCTAATCTGTCCCCCGTACTATAGTAGAATGAGTTCAAGGCTGACTCAAGATTTCTAGAGGAGGGATACCGCTATTTCAACAAAAATCATTTTTTTGCATATTAAACTGCTTG
>JAMKCH010041663.1:0-12527 GCA_023653785.1 Ophioderma brevispina
GTTTGAAACAAGCCTGTGTTTCTTTAAAACCATGTCAATTTAAGGAATAAAGGGTTTGCAGTGTCTTTATGGGCGAATAATGTGTCTGAGTTTCAGAAAACTAAATATGGGCGATTGCGCAGCCGACCTCCATATTTGCAATTTTTTTTCTGGCAAGGATACATGAGAGTCCATAAAATGACACTTGCTAACCCTTTATTTCTAGCGATTACCAAAAACAGCCATTAAGAAGGAAATGCATGGCTACCCATTATGCAGATAATGGCCTAAACTGACCAATCAAATGCTGCAAGGGAATAAGATACTTGTTAAAGTCTTGTTTGCATATTGTTGTGTTTTGTGTCTTATTACAGCTATGATCATCTGAGGCCATATTACCGGTCGTCATGCAACTCGGCCTTACAACATTTCAAACAGGCATAGCCCGTGGTGCAGAGCCTTTATTACACATGTTAGTGGGACCACTATGGGGAAGCATCTCAGACAAATACAGCAGGCATAAAACCTAATGATCATTGCACTGGTTTTAACCAGCAGCATTTTAACTTTCTCTATTCGCTACTCAGTTTGTACTCCAGTCCAAGTGACATGCCATGGATTGAATTAAATGACCTCTGTTACAGTGCCCATGGCAGGATACCCTTTGAAACGTTGAACGTTTTATAGCCAACTGAATAGATAGTCATGTGGGGATTTTTGAGTCACACAGCTACTGGAAAATGAATGACTCTCTTGGAAAGAATTAAAAACAGCATCAACAAGTGGTCAGAGAATCCCACAGCAAGTCCAGCAACAACAGCCGCAAGACAAAAAAAGATTCTACTTTAACATTCTACTCGGTGCTTTTTGTATTTTTGTGGTCGGCTGTTTTTGAGCCCATCAACTCTCTCTATCCTTGATTCCACAGGGTTTCGCATGAAAAAATAGCACGCTGACGGCGACTATCGGCAACAAGAATGGTTATTCGCCTATAGCTTTGGTACTTTCTCCATAATATCTGGTGCTGCAATTGATGCATATGGCAGACATCCTTCCCATTCCAACCAGACATTCCAATGTTCGCTGTAGTGAGGGGATGCTGCCATTAGTACTTATACCGATCTCAGTAATGAAATTCCCACCTCACAGTAGACCACAAGCTATTTACAGAAATGTCCGTGTCTCTTTTCTTTCTGCAACTGAATTTGGTAAATGTTCTGGGGTGGCAGCATCACCATTGGATTTTCTTTGGGTGCTATCACTACGGTCTTTCTATTTATTTTCATTTTGTTGCTGACCTAGATGGACTCAGGGCCTCTTCTTAGGGGATTAATCTAAGCGTAACCTGGGTTTTCCTGAAGCCATAATGCAATGTTCTTCTCAAAAGATTATACAACAAACTGGGTCACAATGTTTCAATGTTGTATGTATGCTATACTGCTTTACGTCACCATTGCGTATTCTACTTTACCATTCAGAACCCCCCCTGGACTGGTGAGCTGTTGGACTCTTACATGGAGATTGTTTTGGTTGCCTTGTGGGCCCCGTTGTACATCACATAGATTGAACATCATTGCACCCAAAGGAATGGAAGCCAGTGTTCAGTCAATAGCACACAAGCACCTCCTTTGGTTTAAGGCATAAGAAGGATTTCTAAATCACATGGATAATTCTGTAATAGGGTCCGTTCCATGGTGTCTTGATTATGTACAACAATATGTCCGTAATTTTACAGAGTTGACCTGCTTGTTTGTCTGTGTAAAAAATAACCCTTCACTTATCCAACTTCATGTTCTTGTACACATTGAACCTCATCATCAGCCAGAATCACGGCGCCCCAGACTCATGGGTGACCACAGATGATTGACCTCCTCCTTACCCTACGTACTTTCATCCAACATAATTTGCAAAGTAAAAATGGGCAGACGACATGTTGGTTTCATCGAATGCTGTATTTTTGTTGCTTAACAAATTTGGTCTGATGCATAATTTTAATTCTCAATTTAGTGTTTATTAATTTTGGACGTACTCAAACAATGTGGAAATGGCCCCCCTGATAACAGGAATGCCCTTAATTTCATTATTAACAATGTATGTGTTCATGAAAGAGTAGTGTTAAATTATCAGAGAAATTTACATGATAGTTTTTTGGTGGCACATTTCTGTGGTCCACATTTGAAAGTTATCTTTGTGAAGTAGTTGATAAAAATAGTTTGATTATAAAAGAGGATGGCACTTGGCCCCTCTTTCTACCCCCTCCCGATCGCTCATCCCTACCTCACTGCCCTTCTTCTTCTTAGCGATCCACAAGTCATTGGTAATGGCTTGTGGGGTGCCCGGATGTATTCAACTAGTATGCTGATCCGGGCCCGCGTGTATCCATGATACGGACGCTCCTACTTGGCCCGCTATTTGAGGCCGGGGCGTATTTGGGGAAACAGTCAGGGTTTTCATCCTACTCTTATCCTTCTTCGACACTGTGGCCTGCGATGTACATGTACAGCTGTGACTCTCTTTACACGGGACCGACCGCTTAATGTCCCCTCCGAGACGGGATGCTTCATGCTCCATTTGCCCAATTACAGTGAACCATGGAGTGAGAGTGGTCTTCTGTATCTACTTCAATAGCTTGTATACAGATCACATCCAGAATTTTTTGTACCGCCCACCGACTATCCCATCAATTGCCACGACCCCACCGGGATCGACCCCGGGAATCTTTGATTGTAATTTTGCGCCACAGGCAGCACCCTAACCGCTAGCCACGGCTCTCCTCTCCTCCCTTGCAAATCACTTGACTGATGTTATAGTACAGCTACTGAACACAAAAACGAAATAAACAAGAATGGCTGCAGCATAATTACAAACATTTGAGGCATCATCCTGACATGTTTGAATAGGCTTGTTCTTTTTGCTGGTAGAGCAAAGAATTCATTTCGCCATACTTTTCAAAGAAAATTAAGCTACCACAACAACAGCTATAATGTACATGTACACATAATGAGAAATATTTTCACTGGTTGAAACTTAAAGCAAGCCATTGCAATTACACACAAGCAAATTACCTGCCCTACCAGACCACGCTATACAATTTCTGATAACCATGCACTAAACCTAGGGTAAACTCGTCACACAGCTAATTTGAGGCTTGCCATTTGGCCTTAATAAAAATAAAAATACCATGACGTACCTTCTTCATGCCACAATGCCCTATTGTGCCCCAGGACCCCTATAACTCTCGGAAAATTCAACAAAATCAATTCTATAATTCATTTTTGGCTCCTTGCCAAATGTGGGGGTTATACTTACCAAAAATGAACTGCAGTGACTTTCAATGAAATGCATTTGAGTTGTCCCTGTGGTTAACAGGCTATTTAATTTACAATTTAAGTGCTAGTATAGGCTGGCCCTGATGACATTATTCGGCCATGATTACTCTAAAGGGAGTATGGGGTGGTTCAAATTTAAAAGGTTATTATAGAACAAAATGTACCATAGTAATAAGAAAAATATTGCATGTCACTTCTCATGATTTTCATGTACCTTTTTTTGTAAGCCTAGCACATGAGTCTAATACCTTTTTCCAAGTTCATTATTGCAATACTTGCTTTATTTTCCTCAACACAGGTCGTGGTCTTGCATGGTTTATTGGAGGTGTATTTATGGCATATATGGTGCCAGAAATTTGTTCCGTTCCATCTCATATTCTGCATTGTTTGTTATTGGTCGTTCTGGGTTTAGCTCAATGTTACACTGCCAGGACACAAAGACGTCAAGGCCCATTATCAAGTACAATATGATGAAAATAAGTAGACCAGGCAACTGGATCTGGAGTACCATCGCTTTTGCCTTTCCCTGTGTCTTCAAACTATTTAGAAAACAACTAGCTGTACTAGTATAGCTGGTCGGTTATTGAAAAATGTTATATGTGATGGGTCACATAAATGTGGGCAACTTTGCCTGACTGATTTTTGAAATTTGTGTTACTTTATGTAGATAATTTTAAGGTTTAAAATGACATTAAATATTTCCTCCTTTTTTTGGTGGCTTTGAAACTAACGTGACACTTTGCACTGCTGCTACAACTTAATTTCACATGGTATAAAGTGTCACTATTTGCCCAACAGAACTCC
Source organism: Ophioderma brevispina (assembly GCA_023653785.1). NCBI lineage: Eukaryota > Metazoa > Echinodermata > Ophiuroidea > Amphilepidida > Ophiodermatidae > Ophioderma > Ophioderma brevispina. The sequence goes on from JAMKCH010041663.1 coordinate 4,113, forward strand.
AAAGTGAACATTGACAGGCTCTACATAGCTGAGATGGCAGCTACTCAGAGTCATGTACTTCCATTTTGAATGCGCTTTTGTTTTTGTTTGTTAAAAAATGTAGGGTCGGGCCTATTTTAGTGCCAGTCAAGTTAGCAATATACTTTTTTTTTTTTGCCTAGCTGAGTCCAGGCCTGGTAAACCAACAGGTGTGAACTTTCCGAGTAGTTAATAGTTTATGGACCAATTTGGTTTTATTCCAGATCGTTTCTAGTCTACACACATTGATCACTTCTGAGCATGTGGCTTTGTGTGCAATCACAGAGACTGGCATGGTAGCCGAGTCAAGTCTACCCAAAAAATCAATAAGGCCTACACAATCCTATTGGGTCCGGACCAAATTTTTCAACAGACATGCATAACATTTTTAATCATTTTTTACTTCTATTTTTGGTTTGTTTACCTTTTTGCATACTTTTGGGTTTATTTGACAAAATGCAATCAAAACCAATCCAAAAAATTACATAAATCAATCTACTGCAGAACAGTTTGCCAATTGGACTAGATAAGTTATTGTTTCAAAATTTGGCCCGCAATTTCGAGAAAATGCAACTGGTCAAGAAAAGGGCACTCATGGTCTTCTTATTGAAACGTGTGGCGTGCAAAAAAAAATCAAAAAAAATGCGATCAAAGGATGAATTTAGTATTCTGCCACCCTTAAAATTCGGCACCTTTACATGCGGTTTATTCCGTGAACGTTGCCGATTCGTAGCCTGTGGCAGAACCACTAAATTCTTTCCATAAAAGCAATCTTGAAGTATCGATAACGGCGGAAAAAATTGAAATTACTTCTTTTCATCTTTATCTTACATGATAGTCAAGACCTACGGTTTACACCTTTCACAAATACTTACGGTCAATATTGCAGCCGGTTTACGTCTGTTGGTCCCAGTCCGTTGGGTCCGTTGCAAATTCGGACTCAGTCAATTCGGTCCCTCGACGATGGTCAATTCGTTCCCACGTCAATTCGGTCGGGTTCCCATGCAATTCGGCCCCAATGGAAAAACACGTTCATTTCGGTCTCAGTAAATATTCACCAATTCGGCCTCAAATCCGTCAATTCGGTCCCACCAATTCGGACAAATGCAACCACATGGCAGTTTTTAATCTGATTTTTGTCATTTTGTGATAATATCGGTTTGCCTTTCTACTTTTTCTCTCTTCTTTGTACACTGCATATCGTAGTTCGTTTTTTTCCCCTTGTTTTTTTGTTTTATCACACAACGTTTAATAGCCCCCTATTGCGAGTTCTCCCAATCGAGGAAATTTTGCTTTGAGAGTGGCTAGTGGGTCAAAGAAATGGCTGAATGAATTTTACCTGGGCCTTTCAATCGATTTATTATCATCATCTGTGATGTTTCAGTCGTATACAATACTGGTTACATACCAATTTGCTAGCTTATGGCGAGCTTGTTGAATCCCAGGACCTTTCACAGTAGACTAGGGTAAGCACTATAGGAACTAAGCAACCGTGAAAAGTCACGTACCTATTTGGGTGATCGAGTAATGTATCTTAATAAATGTCGTATGTAGTACACAATAAATACGGACATCTTTACCAACCAATATGTTTACAGTTTATTTGGTTTCAATATACATTATTTTGTTGTCATGTTTTTTGCTTTTTCCCCTATTGTGGATGAACCGCTTCCGCGTGTTCCACTTGCTGTTAAATTATAAAACAAAACGCCAATAAATACTATTCTAAATTGTATTGTTAATTATGTTTCACAAAAATGCAGACAAATATAATTCTGGTTTTTGCAATTCGACACGCAATTCATACTGTATACTGGCTTCGTTCCTTTCCAATACGGCACAGTGCCAATAAGTTAAGATGAATTAATGCTAATTGATTATCAAATGACAATTGTTTTCTTTATTTATAGATGTCCATGCTTAAAATATTTATTTAGCATAATAGTTAATAATTTTGCAAAACGACTGGTAATAATAGACTAAAACACCCTAAAATATATCCACATTGACGGAGCTAAGTTTTTTCCATCAGTGGGTCTACTATAATGATACTCAATGATTGTTTTTACTTTATACAATTAAATATTTATTAAATATGATCATGATTCGTATAAATGTTAGGCCAAATGTTTTAATTGGTTCACGCACTTATTCTTTAACACACCGCGTTTTCTTATGGGACCGAATTATCGTGGGGCCGAATTGCCGTGAGAACCGAACTGACTGTGACCGAATGATATTGAGTCCGAATTCGCATGGGGCCGAACTGGTTTTGGGACGAAGCAGGCCACCTTGACATGTTGGCAAAATAGTGCCCCCCTATTGTACTTTGAATAGCTTATTCTTGTATTGTTTTAATAAATAGTACAAAAACGCTTATAGTAGCCGTAACAATTAATTTTTCCTTGCCGCGATCACGCACGGCCCGACCAGCTGTAAGCTTTCAAGAGGTAGGCTTATAAGGTGTTTCTTTGAAATTGGTCACGACGTAAAATATGGCAATAGGCAACAACTTTCATAACGCCACGGAGTCAGTCAGTCCGTTAAACGATTTGCCCATACTGGCTGGTCTCCGCCCAGCAAACATATTTGATAATATCTATTCTGTGCCTTAGTTTTTAAGGGGTACAACCCGATCTTCATCCGCGACACCACCACCCCAGCAGCAAAACCCAAGATTTTGGCTAAATTAGTTTCGCTAATGATGCTACAGGCATAAACATGGGTTTTTTTTAATTACAGTTAATGGAATAATTTGTACAGTACTCTTTGGGTTATTGGGCCCAGGGCCTAACACAGGATTTGGAGGTGGAACCCCCTAAAATTGGTCTTTTTGAACTTTGGAACATCTCATCACCAAAAAGTTGATTTCTTGCAATTTTTCTCTAGATGTGACCTTTTGTATCAAAATAATAGGCATAAAGTGGCCTTTTATTTGCCTGTTTGTGTGGAATTTTGGGTGCAACTGCCCCCACCCCACATATGGGCCTGCTTGCCTTTGCAATACACACATTAATGCCTCATGTTAAAATGGTGTATTTGATTGAATGATAGTCGTTGAAATTAAGGTATGTTGGTGATGACCTTTTTCCGTTATCCATTTTTGATCATGCACCCCCTGGCCTACCTTTGTTTGCTGCATTTTGTGCTACCGGCCCAACGCTGCCGGCCTCCCTTCCCTTAAGGTGCATTTCGTTATATCAGCACCTTCTGTTTTTATTCAGTGATCACTAGATATCCTTGAGACCAGCTTATTCTCAAAATTGGCGGTTTGTTTATGAGCAATTGCTCGTTTCTATCTCACTGCCGTAGGCCACTTGCTTGTATTCTGCGTTTGCCGACAGAAAATACAAAATTGCGAATTTCTTACAGAATACGACCGAATTGCACGTAAGATTGGGCACAATGGATTACTAAGGCTAACGGTTCAATGATATAACAAATCTCAACGTGCTTTAGATAAGTCGGGGGACGAGGCTGGTATCACGAATGCCCCTTATTGCATAGGGACTATCACAGATTTTAGTCTACTGCATTTTCCCTTAACCACAGGGTACATTTTTATCACCAAGTTCTTTTTCATATTAAGTATCACTTGCATTCTTCCCTATACAATCCACCTTTCTTTTGTCAAATTGATAGTTAATTGTAATTTAATTACCAAGTTTTTTACCATATCCAATCTGTTTTGATCATGTCCCCATGCTTTTTGCTACACTACTGTGCTGCCTTCTGCATCACTTCCCTTATCGCATGTTACATCTGCATTACTTTGCCCACACCTGCGTACATCAAACTCCAGGTTTTTGTGTTGCCTGCTTTAAGGCAGGAAAGACACATAGGGATACTTTGTCCACTGTGCTATTGATGTCGTTGGTTGATGTGTCGTTGTGAAAAAGGGTTTGCCTGTAATATCCGCATACTTCAATTTTCGCTCATAACATACCAACCGAACATCCTTTAGCCATAAGATTTCACACGGTAAATGAGAAAAATAGTAAAGCTTTCTTTCTGAATGTGATACCAAAATTTTAACCACTTCCGGTAAAATCTGGGGTCCCTGGGGATGAGGCTATAGCGATCGGAAGCATGGACCTTTAAAAAAACAACTACAGTCATATGTTCTGTGGGATTCCTTCATTTGTTGAAGAGTCAAAGGTCACACACCAGGTCAAAGGTCACACACCAAGGGCAAAGGAATGGAGGTCAAGTTGTAATATTGAAACCAAACTTGGTTTATAGATATTACATGAAAACCCTCACTTTGTTGGAGGTAAAAGTCACATGATCAAGTCACAGGCATCTCATATAGAGGCTTCTCATTCACAAACCGCGAGGGCAGGTGACACAGGACCCGCATTTTTTTTTGTTGTTGAGTGCCCCTCCTTGTTATTTTAAACTCGTTTTCAACTTCCCAGTAAATCCTTAGTGTTTCTCAACTGGGTATTATTTTATTTAAGTGTAACATCATACCCCAACTCACTTATCAATCTCACCTTATTGTTATTTGTTCTTTTCTTTTTGTATGTATTGCATGTATGTTTTGTAAATATCAAGGGTACAGTCTGGTCCTTCATGGGTTATCTGCGCTTAAAGTCCCAGGATGAAAAGTGATACCTACTCCAAATCTTTTGTGGGACATTCCATTCCAATAACAGGCAGAAAAATAAACACTAACATTGCATCATTATGAACATTGATTTTCACGTCAGTGTCATGATAGATTCACACCAGTGACCTGGAATTTTCTATTACTCTCTGAAAAATCATAGTTTCAAAAACCAATGATGTCATCACCAACTCAAATATTGAATGCTTTCTTGCCCCCTCCTTTAGACTTGACACAAACCTCATCAATTCTAATTTGCATTTCCTGGGACCTTTCAATCTGTCACAGCCATCACTCCCCTATTGGCCATTCATGACGATTTTAAATTAGGCAAAATAAGAGGTATGGTACGGCCATTATTGTATTGGAAAATCACTGCCTATAATCACATTATTTTATAGATAATGATGAATTAGTCATGAAGTAAACCAGATAAATCGTTGATATATATCATATAAATGATATTGTGTGGCAATACTGAGGCTAATATTCCTAATATATAATAATAATGTTTATTTTAAACGCGCGACATATCCACTTAAACATGCTCAGGCGCGTGTGCGGCACCATAAATGCGCTCGCACGATCAGCGAAACCTATTATATATTATTATTATTCCTATCCAATGCAGGATCGTTCCACACCATTTTTAACATGGTGTTGTGAGTCAATTCTGTCCCGTAATGTTCTGTGTTTTCCTTCCTCGTCACTGTTTGTCCTATCATTTAAGCGCCCTTTTGGTTTTAGTTTCCCTCTTAATTTACTGTCCTTAATTCCTGTTTATCATCATGCTCAAAACCTGCTTTTTCTCTTAATTTAAATTATTGGTAAGGTGGGATCAGAGATTAAAGCCCCTTGGGTTTATAATAGCGCATCATTTATTTTACTAGATTAATGTTGTATTATAATACACAAGATAACTTTATGTATGTACTTGTAATATATTGTTGTCCATAATATTATTTTATATCATGATTATTTGATAAAATAATGAACCTGAAACTCTAAAAGTTGTAGTCAGGTAGGTGTGCATTTTGAAGTGCAAGTTTATAGAGTGAGCAGTTTATGCACTCGGCAAAAGAAAGCAGCTATTGCTTTCTGTTGTCAGGGCAAGTTGAACTTTTCAGCCAAGTGAAAATAGTTTGAGAAGGATCCATATGTCTTTTTTTTGGTTTTGCTGGTTCATGTTAGAGTGGTTGACCTCATCGATTTTTCATACTATGTTTTTTTCCCTATTGTCCATTACACCTTTTGCATAGTAGATGCAAAAAAATTGTACCAACTTGTCCTATTGTTTATGTGTTGTGGTGAGTGAGTGTGAGAGAGAGCTAGTGTGTTTGACCACATTTTGCGGGATGTTTTTACTATATAACATAAGAGGTTTGCAATTTTTAGCCCTTAATTTCCACCAGAAATAATTAAAAAATATACGGTAACTTGGCGTGTTATCCCAAAATCTCTTATTATGGGGTAAAAGGGGGGGGGGGACAAGGTTTGTTTTGATCGGGTACCCGCGCATGTTTAATTTGTTGCAATACCTAATGTATTCTAATTCTATAATCTACTCTGGAGCCTAGTTGATCAGAAAACATGTTTCCAGTTTTTTTTCTGTTGCCCTTCAACCGCAGAAGAAACGTCAGTTATGGTGGAAAAGTTAAATGCACTCAATCATGGTTTTTAAAAACATGCCAAGTTGTTCTGAATTGACTATTCAAAAATGCATCGAACAAGCTATGACACACTGTGCCACCTCCTTGGAGTTAATGGTACAAATGGTCAAAAGATCAATTTTCATTTTTGTACATTGGATCAAAAGGCTAAGTTTCTCTTTTATAAAATTGGATGCAAATTTTGTTGAGGCAGAAGGGATAAAACCGTTTGACTATCTTCAATGTTACTAGGTTAACTAGGTCAATGGCCATTGGATTCTGTTGACCCTTGACATACTAATAGTTTTGCCATATGCCAGTAACAAGTATAGAAGGGTGCAAAATCCTCATATAATTGTGGAGCTGGTACAAACTATTCCTTTTACTTGAAAATTTTGGCCTCTCTACAACCTAAATTTTTACATTCTAAAAAAATTCTTTTTGGCCCTTTTTTAATGGCATATTCTCAAAAACCTATTGAAATTGTTATAATCAGAACAATTTTTGGCATGTTTTTCAAACCATTTGAGCAATTTTAAACTTTTGACCCTCATTTACAACAGAAAAATGGCAATGGCAATTAGTGGGGGGCGCTAGCATCAATACATATATGGATGCCGGCAAAACAATTAACATAACTGCATATGAAGAACCATCTATACACATTACACACATAGATGAGACCCCCCCCCTCCCTCCCAATAAAATGAATGGCAGCCAATTATGGTTATGGAAAAACAAGTTTTTTGACATAACAGAGTTATCTCATATTCTTTTCTGTAGCCTACAACCTTTGGTCGACATGGGTTTGCATTCAAGCACCACGTCCCTTGTTGTGGTTGGGGTCTTGCTATTGGGCTATCATCCAATCCCCTTTCAAACCAGGGATTCCGAACATAAGATGTTTAATGCTCGAAATCATGCTAGGCCATGGCATGTGTGTCTGGATTATGAGGTGACCTTGGAATATTTTATTTTTTTATAAATAACTTAGTTGATCAATTGATCATATAAAAGCAAAGCTTGTGCTTACTCCAAGGCTCAAATACAGCATCAGGAGATTATCCAAACTAACCTCATCGAATCAAATCCAAACTCTTCTGAAATCAAATTTTGGGTTGCACCTGCGCCAGTGTTTGTCCTTTGCTACATAAAATACATTCTATTGACAAAGAAAATTCAACAACCCATATGATCATTTTTAACCTTCTTCTTCTTCTTGCGTATGAGGCAGCAGCTAATATGTTTTAAAAGCGTTGGATCCCACTCCTGTTTGATTGGTTGAGGTTTGGAAATCTGTGTCCCACCGGGAACAGACGAAAAGTAGGCACTCATTGAGGAATGTGATCCGCAGTCTATGTTGGAGAACCACATTGGCAGCTGGCGATGGCCGCACCCCCCCATCGGTGCATATGTTGCTATTGAACTACCGACTCCTGTGCGAATCCGGTTGCGTTGGGAGATTTCTCTGCCGAGTGGAGTTCATCTAGGTGTAATAGATAGCTGATCTGGTCTTTTGGAATATCTTGCCAGGCAGTATTCCATATCTGTAGTACGAATGTTGAATGGGGGAACTGGAGAGTTTAGCAGCGTGTCGGCAGAAAAGGTCGTCGAGAGCGCAGTCTCTGTCTACCGAGTTGGTGTGATTCTTTGACAGTGCTTTGCAGCAGTCTGTTTGCCACAGGGCCTGTATTTTACTACTAGTTTGTGCGTGTGGTGTTCTCTCCGAAGTATCCTGCAGGTGCAATTCCTGAAAGCACTGGTCGAATTCATAATGAGTATGACGGAGGCACCAGTATGGGTTCTTTTTGAAAAAAGGAAGTCTCGTTGAAGTACTGTTTCCAGCTTCTTTGTTGAGAGCTGTTGACCATGCTGGTGCGGCATATTCCAGCAGTCTGTAGACCAGAGCCAAGGCAGTGGTGCGTAGATTCGTTGGGGGCTTCACCCCATTATATCCTCCAGCAAGCGGGGCACAACTGCACTCCAAACGTCTTTCAGGTAAAAGGAGAAAGTCTTGTTCTCCTGACCCCCAAAGCTGCTTCCAATGGCTTCAACTGAAGCCCTTGATAAAGATCCAAGAAGAATAAAGACGGAGTTGCATCTCATTATATTTCCTTATCTCAGCATATGCCTTCTGAG